>WURS02427619.1:0-16162 GCA_011762765.2 Rhinocypha anisoptera | reverse complement strand
CCAATTATTTTAAGAATATTGCAATATAAGGTAAATAACATGAGTATGGAAATTAGTCAGAGAATCCCTGACTTAACATCTCCTCATCTCCCTGCCTTTTCCTCCGACACCCTCGCTACCCGCAATTCCATTCTTTCTCCGCAACATATTCCCACACTGGCTGCTGGAAGGCTATGCCGATGCAGGTCTGGCCATAAGTTCGTTTTCCCCAGTATGGTTCCGTAATTTGTTTTTATCATTATGGAGTCCATATGGATTCGTTTAAAAATAAGAATTTTACCTAACCTGACTCATCAAGGTAGGAGAATTATTTTCCACACGGAACATACTGTTTGACTTAATTTGTTTTTGACTTAATCTGTTTGACTTAAGTCTAACATTTAAAATATTCAGTGAATTTCCAGAAGCAAAGCTGTCTAGTTTTTTTAGAACTATTCTATTCTAGTTAAATTAAGAACATTTCGATGTCTATAGTCTAAAGTATTTAATAGAAAATTTTAAAAACTCATTCAAATATATAAATATTTTGGTCATCAGTAGTATTGCCATATTTTGTCGTAGAATCAGATCTTATTTTGAATTAACTATATGCGACAAGTTTCAGCTTCCCGGAATTCCAGCTTGTAGGAGGGATATACGAATCCGTACTCGTAAATGATGACAAATGAATGATGAATTTGAATCATGAACTTGATGACCTTAACGTAAACACTGAGTTCGAATTCTTGCTTCTCCTCCAAAAAATACTTTACATAAAAACTTGAGTTTTCGAGCCCCTATTTAATTCAGGTCAGATCTCCGTTCAAGAAAAAGCCACGATGGTAATTGAACCTAACATTGATTCAAGGTTTTCCGGTAGGCATGCTCCTCATCAATATATCACTTTAAGTTTTATTATCCATTTTACTGGATTTTTCTTTACCTTGGTGTCTTTTCAAATGATGTATGAATCCTAATTACCCATAGGATGCGATAATATTGCCATCTCCTCATGGCTCTGTGCGTGACGATTCCTGTAGCCTCATGGCATTGGAAACATTTCCATCGCGGTTTCCCTATGTTTTTGTCGCTGTTCGGAATATCTTGTCGTTATTAGGCATTTGGTAAAGAGGGTTTTAGCAAGAGAACAGCTGGTGTGAACATCTCATGTCTGGAGCTACCTGATAGCCCCGAGGGTCTCTAAGATATAACATATGTGATAGAAACTAATGTAAGAGTAGATACTGTTTATGTATTCAATCTCTCTGGGGTCTTAACCCTGCTTCAGTCCCTCCTAAATAAGTAACCCCTCCACGCTAGAAACAGGACCCATGCACCGTTGGCATTCCACATCGTGTGCTCTAATGGAGATGCTGAAATATAAATATAGTTTCTTCCCTAAACTGTGGCGCAGTACGCTGCTTTGAAATGACTGGCTTGCTTTCATGGAGAACGTTGTCTTCTATGCTGAGCGGGGCACAGAAGTTATTCAGTGTGAAACTGTGTATTTTTATTATAAATCATCTAATTCCATGTGTAAAATAATACCTGAAAGGTGCAGATTATCTGGTAAAAGAGAAACAAATTCACAAAACTTCTTTTAAACTGAAAATCAATGATAGCGTTTCCCTGCTTCAATTAACTACAAAACGACGGCATGAGTGACCTTCCCACATGGACTACTTTTAAACTATACCGGGAGAGGCCGAAGAGAATGTGTTTTGCCATCGTGCGGATATGAGATGGTTATTCAGGAATCACCCAGGAGCGAATATCTATTATGTATTTAGGGATGAGCGTTGTAGCCGTGAGCTTGCATAGAGGAACAAGATTATAAATTCTTCTTCATAAAGGAAAACAAGGTTCTAATCACATAAGTCTAAACTTTTCCGTTATTATCGCTTATTAAATGATGAAATAAGATCATTTTAAATCGACAATATACGTGTTTCTATTATTCCGCCCGCGTGCTCTAATACATCTGTAATATAAATCCTAGAAAATATGCAAGAAACTCACTGGTGCTAGTTCAAATTTTAAGGATCTGTATCTTACTACTAAACCTTGGGTTAGTAGTATTACATTTCGTTCTGAAAATTTATTCCACTTTTGGATCTATCAGGGTTTTATACTTGAAAATAATTGTTAATTTATGGATTTCAAAGCCAAGATAACAGACTTCAACCTATTTTTTTAAATGGCCGAGAACTACCTTTTTACAGCTGTTCACACCAATTACGGGTTTTCTTTGCATTCTCCAGTTAACTATTTTTAACCTGTTGTAAAAAACGCTTTACTGGAAGTAAAGGAGGTACCTCTGCATTTTCCACATGAAATGTTATTTTCCACGACCATGGTTTTCTGATCATCGTGACACGATTCAGCCTTGTTACGAAACCATGGTCGTGGAAAATAACATTGCATGTGAAAAATGCAGAATTACTTCCTTTACTCCCAGTATGCTGAACCTCCACAAAGTTTTGCCTGAGACAGTAACGTAAAAACACTTTATATAAATATAAATTCAATTTTTTGCCTACCGTAGTATTCATAAAAATCTGTTTAATAGAATCATGTTCCGCTGGTTAACGGGCATGTGCAACAGCAGTCAGCAAGCATCTAAATGTGTGACAACTGAATGATTAAGAGGCGAGGGACATCTAAGTGTTTATTCCCAGCTGGATTATTTTCGTTCTTTATTAATTGAATCCGAAAAATGTGTTGCCGATAATTTTTTTAAGATTTACATTTTTAAACGCTAGAATCCGGAAGGAAATTCTCAATTCTTTAAAAAATTTCACAGGGATAGAATCCCAGATGCTTCGATACGGTCACAGTTATATCCGTGAGTATTTCCGTTTAAAGCACTTTATTTAACGATTGAAAACTAAAATGATTTTTTTAAGTTGATAATAAGCAAAGATAACAAAATAATAGTGTTAGTATTTCTGTTTATAGTATGCATCGACGTCTGCAGTTATTTACCACCTCTTCAAACCATGGAAATAACTCATCTAGACAAACACAACACCAATGCTCTGGGGGGACTCGAACCCGCGACCCCTGGGCCAGCCGGCGAGCATGGCACTACAGGTTGACCCGGCCGGTGTTAAAAAAAATAACCTTTTTGTTATTCTTAATAGCTTCCTCAACCTTAGTATCTGTCCACGATGTAAAAATAAATAATTTAAAAATTCATGTAACATTGGAGGAAATGACCATTCATTAAAAATACAGTGGTAGTAGAGAAGAAGTTAGGCTTTGAATTTTTTAAGTATTTGGGGTACCTAACTATTCAAAGCAATTGCTGGTGGTCAAAATGGTATTGACCTCTCGCCACAATCCAGCCGCTGTCGTCACCAAGTTTACAATTCCTGTTTCCACGTTGTCGTACCCTCCTCCATATTATTTGATTTGCTATTCCTACCACGACATGTTCACTCACTTAACATGCTCTCGTGCGGTTAACCCTTCCCGATTACCTTTACACTTTTCAATTCCGTTTTCCTTAGGCGGAGACCGGCGTTGGAAGCGCGCGGTGAGAACTCAAGCCCCGAAGGGAGTGATCGAGGTGGTCTTCACTTGTCTGCGTGGGTCTTCTTCCTGTATACCGAATGTCCTAGGTTCCCATCCGGCTGTTTCTTCACTAGCACGTCCAGGAAAGGTATCTGCCCTTTATCTTCCGTCCCCATGAGAACGAAACTGTCGTCGGCAAAAGACAACGGACGCGGAGGAGCACCGAAAACCTTGCAGCACCAATCCATGGAACACCGTGGAAGTCTTCGCCTGAAAATATAAACATGTACATACACACTAGCTAACCTAATTATTATCTCAGAACCTGTGATATTAATTATTTTGATCTATAATAGTACGGGGAAAAATTACATTTTATAATTAACTATCAGTTCGACAGTGTTTAGTACCCTGATTTTGCCTCCGTGACCTGATCTACGATATCGCATTGTAGTATGATATATGTTTTTAACTTCCTCACTGAAGTGATCTTCCTGAATACTGCTAATTAATTTAATCCTGTAGTTCAACCTACGTTCGACGAGTGACGAGGATAGATATTAATATAAAGTTTACGCTTTCCAGAGAATATGTGTCATAATCAGAAAAAAAATTGAAAAATAAAACGGGAAAAGAATCACAAATAAACTTTTATAGAGTGATGGTAGTCCCTATTGTATTGTATGGGTCAGAATGTTGGGAACCAAAAAAAAAAATGAATCAAGGGGCAGATAGAATCATTAAGATCTTTAGAGAATTTTTAAAATCAGTGAAAGGTCGCACAAGAATTGATAAACTAAGGAGTACTCATGTAATAGATGAACTAGGTTTCAGGCAATGTCTGATGCATTAGAAGAGTACAAGAATAGATGGAAGGAACATTTACTTCGAATGCCAAATGGGAGAATTCCAAAACAGGTGATGAAATATCAAACCAATAGGCAAGAGAAGTGTCGGAAGACGGAGAACAAGATGTGAAGATGGAACAGGTTTATGAAGTCTAATCCTGGTAGGAATAAGATGAACATTTTAGCCTACGATCAACGAGTGCATCCAAACCAGTGAGACGAGCATACTAATGTTAAAACTGGTGAAGAGATATTACAGCATGTGAAAATTGTACTGGAAAGGATATTAGGACGGGAGGAACATGAGAGGTAGGTCAAGAATGACGTAAGAGACTAAATGGAATGACATCGGAGTGAGGGAGGGAGTAGTAGGATGTGAGAAGATTAGGTTGATACGGGATAATTTGGAGAGGGCTGCCATTAATGAACCTCTCTTAGGATAGATAATCTGTGATAGTGAGTCTATCATCAAATAAATGAGGGGACGATTTGCAATTTCCACTTTTTACAAACACTTCTCCTTTTATTCCCGAGATGTTTCGGTGCACACTGCACCATTAACAAGAGTTAATAATGATGAAGCGTACACCGAAACATGTCGGGAATAAAATGAGAAGTTTTTTTTTAAATACTAGCAAAATCCTCCTCTCATTTGTTTGATCATGGATCGTTTCCACCGTATCTATCTCACCTGACTCTATAGCGTTTAATGAGCCTATCCCTTTCGCTACATACGTATTGCTCTACACCTAATTTTCCGGTTCAAAAGGAGAATGGATAATGTGTCTTAGTGGTGGTAATTAAACTCCATAATTATCCACGAAGAACGAAACGGGACGGATAGGTGATTTCTTTGCAAGGCGGGAGACCTATACAGCTGGTCCCCTGATAAAAAGGTTTGATAAAATTGACAAAGAGCATTGGTAAGCATGAGCTTGCTTCCCAAAATCAGAGAATACATTTGAATTAAAAAAAAACGAGTAAAGAGGCAATAACTTCACCGGACAATACTAGAGATGAAGGCTCTCTGGGAATTGGTGAAACGTTGTCGAAACAAAGTCATCCCGCGAGTCAGTCTGCATGCGTGATGAGCAAAGACGGATGTAATGGCGATACGGTCAGCAAACAATTCCCAAACTCCCTCATGTACACAAAAGAGCGGCTGTTGACCTTGAAACATTGCTTGGCATGTACATGTTACTATGGTCAGGCAAAAGCAGAGGGCAAACATGAGGAGAGCTTTAATAAGCCATTACATCGACTTCTGGCTTCTTTCGGGAAAAAATGGGTTGTCCAAACGAGTCTCATTCCCTATAAATCATTCCGCTGAGACCGTGAAAACCAAATCTACCGTCGACCAATTGTGACCCGCAAAAGCACCGACAAAGAGGAAACGATAAACCGGTGCGCTTAATGAACCAATGATGGTGGCCAAACACTCCTATAGCTTTCCCACAAGCTTGCTGTGAAATTTTCTTATCCTCCCTCCTGAACCACCTCTGTAACACTTAAAACCCGTTGAAATAGCATGCATTTGGTAATTGCAATCCTATTGGCATCTGAAGATTAACATTGTACATTAATTAGGACCGGCTTAGCTAAATTTTACCTATATATGGCCTTGCTTCAACTACATTCATTCTTTTCTATGGCAGGGAAATTATACTCATTCATACAGAAATAACCACCAAATGGCGAAAATACGACATACAAATAATAGATTGGAAAGATATAGGAACACATAAAAGGACGAACACAAAATGTGGTAAGAAATATGGATGGAAACTGACATATTCGTATGAGAAAAAATTTTAATCCTCAGCCGGGACTCGAACACCGGACTTCAAAATTGCCGAAGTCCAGGTTGTAGAAGGAGTGTGTGTATCTGAAGACCTGTATTTAGGAGTCTCTAAGCTGGCTCCGTTGTTCAATCTTGCCATTCGCAGCTAAACCAGTCGAATTGAGTTGAGGACACATTGACTTAAAAAATGCATGAAATTAAAAAAAAGAATTGAAATGGTATTAAATAAGAATGGCGTTGCGTGAATGAATCCCGTCAAAATAATCAATCACTTGTCTACACGAAATAAAGACTAGCTCCAAATTTGTCTTGCCCTTATTTTTTTACACGGATGCAATATCCTATTCCTAGCACACGGTGGATGAAAGAGAAAGCTTTCACGTGCACATTACATTCGTAGACTTTAAACTCTCGAAGAATGGTGAAGAAGTCTAGCCTGCCCGACCTTATCTATTTCCGGCTCTGCTTATCGTCAATTCAAGCGTTTCTTAAACGTGTCTGCATCAGCAGCAGCGTTTTGAAGAGGAAAGTCAGATGCAGTGATTCAACGGGCAGTCATAATTTAGGTGACTTACTCCACTTTAGTCCACTACGAGGCTCGAAATCGAGAAAAATAAATAAGAAAGAAAATTAATCCATCTGAGATATTGTTCCGCCACACTTCCCCACATATATTATGAAAATGTACCCAGAGTAACGCAAAAAAAACTCCTTTCATCGGAAAAATGGGGCTCAATTTTTTTATTTTTAGTAACCCTCGATTTCTGAATAGCCACCGTTGGCGGCATGGCAGCACCGGCGCCGGAAACTTCAAGTGAGGAGGCGCGAGAGGTTTCGTTAGAACAATGTGGAGTTTTGAAGAGAAGAAGGAAAAAAAAGAGAAGCGGAATTGTGGAAAGAGATTTTCAGGGAGTTGATGATAACGGTTAACTTGGAGACGGAAAACGGTCGAGCGACGATAAGCTCTCCTCTTCTGCAGGAATCTCGCCAGATTGTGTCAGTAACAGTAAATTAAACCGGATGAAACTCATTTGGTGTCCTTTAATCCTTTTCATTTTAATTTCTTTTCTTTTTTTAATACTCCGTTTCAGCGAAGCGTAAGTCGGAAGCGCCAAAGCCCTCATCTAGCAGCAACCTCTCTCCACTCCTGTGACTCCAACTGCCAGAAAGTTTTTCGGAACTTGATGCAGAACAAAATCACGCAAAAAAATAATCACTTTCAACTTCCAGAAGAGAAATGGCTTATAATAATTCCTCCCATCGCTCTATGATGGAAGGAGTGCACCAATAAAAATTATGGTTTTAAAAAAGCAACTTCAAAAGTCCTGTGACCTCACTTTTGCTATTCTCATAGGTTGCAAATTGTTCACAGTGACAGGAAATAACTCCCTTAAGGGACAAAAATAAACTTGTCTTACGAATATATAGATATGATCAATTCAATCGCAAGAATTTGATCGGTACGTTATTATTCCGCGAAAGGCTTTATCCTTGTCACACAGTGAGATCTCGTTTCACTTAATTTTCTTTTATAATAAAACTACTGGTCACCGTGATTAAATATTTGTCGTTGCTCCGACACAAAACTCCGTATATTATCAATGCTATGTGCTTAAACTAACTACTAGTTGACTCCCTACTTCCTTCTATCCACCCATTTCCATTCCATTCCTCCCGGTCTGAATTTCCCAGCTGAAGCGCTGAACGGACTTGGGACAACAACGTAACATTTAACGCTGTGCCCATGCCGTGCCATGCTGTCCCATGCCGTGTCCCACGCTACGTTTATATTAGTACCTCCTGAGAAGTAATACTCGGACAGAATCATTTCAAAGTCAATTTCATTTAATTTTTTCCTATTGTATATACAATTTTTACTGAAAATCATATGGAAATTCAGATTCATCCCAAGACATAAATGACATCATTTAGGTCATTTCACCGACGGCAAACGTTTCTCAAGCACGATGTGACCACTAGCCACTACTGATTTCATCCGCTAGGTTAACAATGGTGCATACGAAACCTCCTCTTATTGGATCATTATTGAATCATGTTATCAAGTGGTCCGAGAAAAATATAACTCTTCAACTACCGTATGAAAAAAAAACAAAAACAAATTATTACTTTCGCCTATCAAGCAAACGATTGGTTTTGTTTTAGCAACAACTCAAAATAACAAACTACTCATTTCATCTGTCATACACATTCCTCTGAAAATCAACGAAATTTACATTGTAAGTAACATCGAAATCTAAGTATTATTTTTAAAAAGTGGTATTTATGGAAAATGCTCATGAACAATAATGAAAACACTTATAGTTCATAAGCAACGCTGGAGGAATAAAGAATCGAGCACAATGGCTTTCCCATTTTCCTCTTCGCGGGAGATAGAAGGAACAGTGATTTACTTTTGAATTTGGGAAGAAGATGATGCAACCACAAAAAATTTTTACATAAAATCTTAATATTCTGTTATATGTGCTTTATATAGTTTGTGTATATCCTATAGTTGTTTAACACTCATTTACATACATGTACTTTTCAAGTAGTAGTATTTTAGTTTATAGGGTGCTTCGACGGCTCTTGTCATTTCGCATCTCTTCAATTCATAGAAAAACCCATCTGGACAAACACAACACCCATGCCCTGGGCGGGATTCGAACCCGCGACCTTTGGGTTAGCTGGCGAGAATGCTACCCACCAGGCTAACCCGGTTGGCCAAAATTTTGTTTGAACTGTGAATATGCTTGATAAGGTCTTGAGTTGAGTGACCTAGTTCTTTCTAAACTTCTGCAGCCTATGTTATCTTATCCATGAAAAATATTAATAATTACATCCCTTTCTGATAGTAAACTCATATGTAGAAGATAAATGAAACTACCTAGGACTACCCACTTTCTGTTATGAAAAAAAGCAGGATGCAACTAGATATTGGATAATCATTTTTGTTTTAAAGTACATATAACTATTTTTAAAACCAACACACACAAGGTTATGTAGCAAGAGATAAACAAAATTAAAGAAGAGGGACATTTTTGTTAGGTGAGATACATATGTAACTGTTTGCTTACTTTATGCATATGCTCAAAGCACTTTAGTAATGAAGAACACATGAATCAGTAGGAAAATAATTTTATACGTTCCATACCTTAGCATGGAATGCATTGCCAACAAACCAAGCATCATACCTGAGAGGACAGCTTTTCCCCAGCTAGTAGCCAGGCAAGATGAAGGAGACCCAGTCCTTCCAATAGGAGTGCCTGCTCCAGGCTGCCCTGGGATGCAAATGGGTTCGATACCCAGCTTATAGGATGGTAGTCGTTCAGCAAGGAAGATGACAGCCAGGTCAGAGAATAAGGAGTTGAGCTCAAATGATGGGTGCTTGGCAATAGCAATCACTGCCATGTCGACAACAGCCACTGGCTCTTCAGTCTTTGAGTCTGACCAAGGGCGCCACTCAGCCACGCGAATGAAAATGTCAGATGGCAAAAGCCTGAGGAGAGGTGGAAAAATGTTCATCAATGAGGTTTCAAAACATTTGCAAATAAATTCCATTCAAATATATATGAATCTGACAAAATATTATATATAATGGTTTTGACTATGTTGGCTTTGGGCATCACTTCATGGAATCTTTCCATTATGCTAAAGGGAGAAAAAATAACTTTGTTTTCAAAGGAGGTCATGCAGAAGAGATTCTCTAGAAAACATTGTTATTTCTTCTCCCTTTAGTAAAATATCATATATTTTAATAATCAGTGCACACAATTTCACTTCAAAGCCAAGGAGTTCATGACAAAATTTTATTGAAATGTGCTGTGTATTTTCGAAACAGGAATCCACAAATGAATTTATATGATGATATCTCATAAGACTGTTCAATTAATAACTGTATTACTGTTTAATTATAATGTTACATAGGCAATTTATAATTAAATAAGGAAACAATGCAATATTAAAGACAAGTTATGTTTTGAATGTTCTAAAGGAATGTTTATAAATTATATTACTGAATAAAATCATTAGTTTTCCCAATATCAATCATAATATGGTCTTGGCTCCTCAATTAGATTTTTTTTCAAATTTTCCAGTTGAACTGCAGCCGTAAACATGAAGTCTTGTACTCTTGTGTCTATTGTAGCAGACTGAGAGGATTCTAGAGTCACTAGAAACATTGATGATGAAGGATAATCTACTGGTTAGGGTAGGTTTTAGATGAACTCCAAATAAAACATTAAGCCATGACAAACCATTAACTTCAATGATGGCCCTAGCCTCAGAAATGCAAGGCCTCATATTAACTTGTAATTATTTTATGATTTCTCTCAATTTATAATTCCTCTCATAATTTTAACTTTAACAAAGGATTTAAAATACTCACCCAGCCACACAATGGGCAGCAGTCAGAATGGCCTTCTCTGATATGATGACTCCGGAACAGAGGGCTGAACGGCTTGCATTGACCCTTGCTAGGATCATTGCGTGCCATGGGAACTCTCCAAATTGTGTCAGGCCAACGTCAGGGTTGGTGGGTTGTCCCCTCCTGACTCCGCATGTCCCATAAGGAGCACTGAGAGAGTCAGACTGAATAGGTCTGCCTGGTTGGGATGGGAAAGTCCCAACAGACTCCTGAGATGGGAATGAGCTGCCCGATCCAGTCGTGGGAAAGGTTCCTGTAGTGGATTGTCCTGGGAAAGCACCACCCGGAATTTGAGATGGGGAAGTCGAGTGACTTGGTGACTGAGATGAG
This sequence comes from Rhinocypha anisoptera, assembly GCA_011762765.2. NCBI lineage: Eukaryota > Metazoa > Arthropoda > Insecta > Odonata > Chlorocyphidae > Rhinocypha > Rhinocypha anisoptera. The sequence continues at coordinate 5,265 of WURS02427619.1, read as the reverse complement.
TGTGAAGGGAAGCCTGGCGATGAAGGATTTTGTGAAGATGGGAAGCCAGGCTGTGATGAGGGGAATGATGGCTGTGAGGGGAATGGATTTTGTGAAGGCGGTTGTGATGGAAATCCTGGCTGTGATGATGGACCTGACGGTTGTGATGGGAAAGGCTGTGATTGGGATGGAAATCCTGGCTGAGATGATGGCCCTGATGGTTGTGATGGGAACGGCTGTGATTGGGATGGAATTCCTGGTTGTGATGATGGGAATGAAGGTCCCGATGGCCCACCTGGAGATGATGGTGTGTGAGATGGATGGGATGGTGACCCTGGGGAGAAGGGTTTCGAACCTGGTTGCCCGTAGAGAGGAGGAGATCCCTGTGGGAACCCTGGCTTCTGCTGGCCACCCCCGAAACTAGGAGGTGGCTGCTGAGGGAATGGCTTCGATGGGCTCCCAACCTGACTCCCTGGCCTCTGACCAGGGAATGGTTCGTGCTGGATCCCTCCACTCGTCGGCCCATGTGGACTCCCCGGTCTGCTTCCTCCAGGGGGTATCACACTCCCTTGCCCCAGTGGTGGGAACTGTCCTTGCTGCTGCTGATCGAATCCAGAACCAGGGAACTGTCCAGGTTGTTGGGGGAACCCAGGGGTGGCGGGTTTTCCAGGGAACGAAGGGCCCACCGGAGATGTGCCAGGACGTGCTGGGCTGGTGGAGGGGAAGGAGCCTGGACCGGTGGGCGGTTTGGGGAAGGCTCCACCGTGAGCCCCCGTGTCATGACCGCCAGGGTGTGTGTTCATGTCTGGCCATGGATCTTTGTAATTGGGATCGCGACAGCACTTGCCGATAATGCCGGTGTCTGGATTTATACAATCCTGTAAAAAAATAAGTAGTACGTGCATCAGAGATCATTACATTTGGTGATCCGGGTCTAAATCCAAACGGTATGATAAACAAAATTTAATCATTGATCTACCTCATTGAATATTCCTGGTGACTATATTTTTATTAACATTTGAACTTTTCCTCGTTGTGAGATGTGATACCTCATTGGACTTAGCTTAATGCGGTGGTCCATTACGAAACTTCATCGGCAATATGAATTTTGCCTTTATCCTTCCCCCTCCTTCAAAATTGGTCTATTTTTTTAAAAGGCACTCCGACCTTTTCACTGCTTGAATTCCGATCAGCACATTCCCTTCATGTGAGATCCCAGATGGTTTCACCACTAAAGTATCATGTGGGCATGTCTCACGTCTCGAACTGGTTTTCTCAGATATAATTATAACAGCTTGAGTATGATTTTGAACTGAAACAAACCGAAGGAGACCAGAATGACTTTATGAAGTCATTCACTTTATTTGGATAGAACTATTATAAAGGTATCTAAACTTTCATTTAACCTTTCCGTTGTGACATTCCCGTTGCACTAACTGGCCGGTCTATATATAAATTATATTGATGTGTAATAACTTGCACCTTTTATCTTAGTCGCCTGGCTCAGTTGAAAGAAAAATATTTACCACGAAGTTCCCAAACTAATTATTTTTTCTGAAATGACATGCCAACAACCTTGATTGTGTCATGACGAATTTGTGCTACTGAATTTCCAAAACCCGGTTTCCAGAAGAATAACTGTGATGTTGCCGGGCACGCTTCAAGTTCCTCTCAACCCTCAACACATTATTGTGCGGGATAAATTTGTCAAAGTAAAGTGTAAAGAGATTCTCTTCGGGTGAAAAAAAATCCTCAGATGATTTGCGAAAACACTTTAACAAAGCCAAGTGTGAGAGAGGATACGGGGCGGGAAGGGGAATCGCGTTTTCTCCAGAGGCGGGAGCGAAGTAACGGAGTGTGTTTGTCTCAGCCCCTTTTATCTCCCTCTCGTAATTACTGTCCTCCCTCGCCATGAGTGATGGCAACGTCGTATAAATAAGAAAATATCTTCCCCAACACTTTGCGACCATTTTCCATTTTTTGCCGTAATCTTTCCCTAGATGTTCCATAAAAAAATCTCGCAGGAATCTTTTATATATATGTTAATTCGTTAAATTTATTATTAGGGCATTAAATATAAACGGCGGAAATGAGTTCGACATCATTTTGAAGCCGGAAGAATACAATTTCATGAGAGAGTGCCTGTACGATTGATGGTGCATCTGATTATTCATTTCCATAATATGAGCTGAACATTTTCACCTTTATGAATGATATCAGTCATTAAATGCAGGTTAACACTCTCTCTGTCCTTCCAGTATCCCGTATCATATCACAGGGTGAATCTATCCGAGGTTTCGGCGGCAACAGAATTTATTTTTTTATAAGTAACACTCATTGTCTCCGTTGCTCCAGTACTGGTATATTTTTAATATTTGTTTTAAACTTAATGTACCTATTACGCGTCCTCTATGCATACCTGCTGAAAAAAAATCCTTAAAGGCTCTATTAGGGTACTTGAGTGAAGTAAAGAAATGAAATGTTATACAGTTTTGTATTTGCATTCTACAAAAAGTTGAGTGCAAATCACTTTGAGCATAAAATTATTAGTAAATGTCTGGTTACATTTTTTTCAAGTATCAAAACTTATTACTAGAAGAGGTAGCCTGGTGGATAGCACGCTCGCAAGCCAACACAAAGGTCGCTGGTTCGATTACCGCCTCGGGCATGAGTGTTGCGTTCATCCAATCGGGTTTTTATTCGATTTGAGGATATTTTAAATGGCTGCAGTTGTTCGTGTAACCCATAAACAAAATTACCAACACTACTCGAAGTCTGTTGCTCTGAGACATCACAATTTTGCTGCATGGGATTTGACGAACCGACGCTCAACATAATCCGTCTAATAGCTAAAGAATGATATTATGCAGAAGAGTTAAAATTACTCAAAGTTGATTAGACAACTGAAGTGAGGAATTCTGAAGGTCATGTTTGCAGACCCATTGCACTATCTTTCAGCTAACCAACCAGTCCCTCACCACCTAACAACCAATCAATCGTTCCGAGGGCAAACCCAACAGTGCCCCACCCCACTAACAGCAAATAACTGTCTCTTGACTTTGAATATTTTCCCATCATTATACTCTTTCATGGTTGAGGATTTTTCATACATTTTACCAAGTATAATAAATAGTCTCAGGCGTAACAATGTTTAAATCCTTCACAGAAGGAGAACTAGGAAAATCAGAAACTTAAATTCCACCGTTACTTTTTTCTCACGGATATAAACGAAAGTCTTACAAAAACATAAATATAAGAGGAAATTTCCAAGTCTACGATTCTCCTAGTTCTTTATTTTGATGGTCACCTGGTCGATCTAAATATCGATATTGGAGTTTTTTTAAAACAATTCATATTAGCTATAAGATTTTTCTTGAGCTCCACCTAAAATTCGACAGCTCCCGCCTCTTACTTGGGGGTAACGGTATGAGTGTGTGGGTGTTATTTCATTAACCTTAAAGGTGGCAGTGAGCCGTGACTCCTCATGATTAACGCGTAGGTACAAAATAATGCGTGGGAGCAACCGAGTGGAGCACGACTGGGGGAATCACCGAAGAGAGTGAAAGTGGACGATGATGTCACGTGTCGACCTGACGCACGCCCCGTCGTCGCGTCGAGTGCTCTGCCACGGGAACAATGCACGGTGACGTGTCGCCCAAACACCAAAACGGGGTTTAAAATTTCGATAAACGTAACGGCTACAGGAATGCTCGAAGCTCCGTCATCGTTATGCAAATTTAATATTTCCAAACGGGAGAGTCTTACTCTCAAACTCGCCCGATAGACTTGCTTCCCCACTGGGATTCTGCCATTTTTTAAAAACAAATATCACCTTTAAAAATGGCACACTTGATCAAGTGTTCAGTGTTTTTTTTCAAATTGGTCTATCCGAATTCCACGTCATTTCAGCTGGGAAATTTAGATTATAAAACGAGGCATGTATTCACATTAGCACTATACCATATCTTTTAGGAAATAAGAAAAACTTACACTGAGTGTGTAGTGGAGAATGGAATGAATGTAGAGATTTTGCAATGTGTACTGAAATACATTAAATATACCCCTCTCCACAATACAGTGAATTAATTCAAAATGGGCTGGGAAATATTTGAAATTTGGGTGAAAAATTTTAAATGGGAAATGATAAAATCCTGGAGATCCATTGAAAATGCTTTAAAATAATTTTCCGGACATCTATGAAATGAAAATTCTTTAATGGCAGGCAGCTGCGATGACTGAATATAAAGGAGACCATATTATTTTCAGCATAATGTAAAGAGCTTTTAGAAAAACTTTAATTTCTCATACGAGTTCATAATTGTCCGCGTAAGGGTTTTATTTATATTATTACCAATTTGGAATAAAAAAATGCTTATTTTAGCTATCTATTTTTCGGCTCCTGCTCCGGATTATTTAATATCTAAGTTTCTATTATTCGAAATTACACATGCTAAATTATGAATTAGAACTAAGAACTAGACAATTCCTACTTTCTCAAGAGAAAGTAGGAATTGTCTATAGTTCGTCGTATTGCAACCTCCACAACGAATAATCAAAAGTTCATTTCGGACAAGAATTATAAAAAAACAAACCACCCCGACGTTTATATTCCGTTAAGGAGACAATATAAAGATATCTTGCCATTTGCTAAGAAACTTATATAAACAGAGTAAATAAATATTTTATGGTTTCTCATGAATTTTTCACAGCTTCACTTACCGAGAGTGGGACCCTGTTTTCAGCTTCCTCTCTCGTCAAAACTACTGGGCGGTTGACCATCACTCCATCGGCAGTGCAGTACTCTATTGTGACGCACTTTAGGGCGGCGGCACAGCCGGGGTGGGGTGTGGTGTTGAGAGGCCCTGTATACGGACGCTGAGTGGTCGAGATGGACGTGCCTGGGAACTGCGGAGAAGCGGGTTTCCCACCGGGAGTGTATGAAGGAAATCCCGAGGAGGGTCCGGTGGAACCCGGAGAACCAGGGAAACCTGGTGATCCCGGGGAGCCTGGAAATCCGGGTGATCCAGGCCTACCTTGAGAGCCAGGGGAACCTGGTGCTCCCGGGTATCCCGGGGAGCCTAATGATCCTGGAGTCCCTGGGGATCCTGGAAACCCTGGTGATCCCGGTGTTCCGTGAGAACCCGGGGTCCCATGTGAACCTGGAGTTCCAGGATAGCCTGGAGAGCTCGGTGATCCCGGAAAGCCAGGGACCTCAAAAAATATCTATGAGACAATAAATGTTTGAAAGAATGGAAAAGTGATAATATGAAAGTATGCTGCAAAAGA
>WURS02427599.1:0-16165 GCA_011762765.2 Rhinocypha anisoptera | reverse complement strand
GGGGGGGAGCAATAACTTTCCCTAGTCCGACAGCGGTTACCAAGGAAGCGCCCGAAAAAGCGCTCAGCTGGGTAGTCAGAGGCGTCGCCGGGACCTGAACGTTATCCCCCGTTCGTTTTCCAAGTGCTCTACCCACTGGGCTATCGCGATATGCACATATTTATTTATTTACTTTTTTTACACACGATAATTAATAATTATTTAATAGAATAAGTACACGGACACAAATTATTTGGATTTTCTCGCCTCTGACGAAGGTGGTTGAGTCACCAAAAATTCAAAGCAACTGCGAGTGTCGTTTTTCGTGTGTCCATGCGATTGATCATTTATATGCACATTAATCATATTCACAAATGGTATTTGATGACTCCGGTGCCCAAAATATCGGCCCATGCGAAATAAACGGTACCGGCGATATTTTACTATTATTATTCGAATAAAATTGTTCCTCTCGATCATTCCTGTCGCCATATGATCATGGGAAAAGAGTAAATCTCTCTCTTTCCTTCTGGGAATTCTCTTGGTGTGTGTGCTTACGATTATTACATTTTACGTAGGGACAGACCTTGTTCGAAAAATATATCATCACCGAAGGTTGTCAATCCGAAGATTGGCGGCGTTTCAAACTATCCTGTCCCACATTCGAACCTCTTCATCCATAACTCAAACACAGCCTGCTTTATTCAGTGTCTCACACATCTTCCTTGGCCTACCTTTGGGATTCTTCTCTCCTAAGATCATTTGAAATTCAGTTTTTACCAACTATAATGTCCCAATGTGTGTACAAGAACATTCACTCTTACTCTAAGTATAGTCTAACAATAAGGCTCGCTACCGATGGCTCTTCGGAGGACTTTTCCATTTGCTTTCAAACGAAGCCATCTTTTTTCATGTTCGCCATCAGTTTCCGGTCCGATCATTGGTTTGTCTATTGAAGCTCTCCTAGCTACACTGTCACCTGCCAGCCACTTCATAGCTTCTAATTCTAACATTTTCTATTATTTGTTTCTCATGTGCCATCCTTAGTCTACGTCTAGGGTTCTTCCCTCCTATGTTCCTATCCAATATGGTATTCACTAAGGTCTTATGTATCAATATGTGTCCCACTAGTTTCTCTCTTATTGTAGTAAGTGTATTCGAATAAGCCTCTGTTTTCATTGGCTGCTCGTAGTAATTCATTATTAATCACTTGGTCCAAAAAATATTACCAAGAAACATTATTTTCCCATCATCCTGACTCGTAAAAAGAATTTAGAACCTTTTCAATATTCTGACAACACGTGACACGCTGGGCATGCCAAAACACGTTATCATATTTCAAAATAGGTCGAAGTAAATGCACGTCCAGGTTGTGAAAAATCAGCGAGAGCTAATTAGCTAGCAACTTTATTCATTTGAAAAAACAAGAGGCGAGCGGAGATGTTTACATAAATTTATAATCTCTTCGGTTCCCAAAGGGGGAGCCTTTCAGCCGGTAATGTACCTTCTAATGTTTCCCGTGAAAAAAAAAAATATTCCGTTCCTTTTTTTCGCAGTCATCATATCCGGGACATCATTAGTCACGTCGACTAATTCGCCGCTCGGTAGAAAAAATAATGCCCAGGCGCATTTCAATTACCACACCGATCAATCCAGCTGTCGGGTTCGACGACCCAGTTAGATATGGTGGCCTGCTAAATAATGACGCCTTTCGAAATGATCGTCAAATTAACTCTTCTCGAATATTCGGTAAAGAGCGAAAATCGCTGCCGGGATCCTCCCCGACAAAGAGACGCAGAAACAGATCCCCCTCCCGCCCCCAATCCCCGTCACCTACTGTGAGCAGGACTTCAAACACTCACTGCACACCATTTCCTTCCTCTCGACATCGCTTTTTCATCATTCTCTACTAAAACCATTCACTTTCCCTCTCTCTCTCTCTCGTATATATATTTTTGACCACCAACACTCTCTCTCTCTCTCTCCTTCGACCGTGGCAAAAAAGCAAACGCTTTCGCCGTTCGCCCGAGACCAGACGGACCAGTACGGAACGATGCTCCTCCTTGTGCTTCTCTTTCACTTCGATTCTATTTCGCGACGCTTTCACCCTCGGATTACGAGATAAGGGTCAAATCGTGGAAGATGTCACCGCGGACGATGCCAGGGGGTCACCGCATCTGACCACGATCATCTCAATTAGGAGACAATCGTCTTTTCTCGCGTGGGTGCAATACTTTAAAAAAAAAGGCGACGCGATGAAATCCGCAAGGCGGGACCGATCCCCACGGAGTGACAGACTGTTGGCCGAGTTTCCAATGGGCTCTAACCCACTATAAAAATCCGAGTCGAGACAATTATTGATTATTTTTTTATTCAATTTCGGCCTGGAATGATTTCATGCCAAGGATTAAAATCCATTAAACTTGTTCGGCTGGTTTGCGAATAATGTCATCTGTGTATTGACCTCAGTGTAACCATCGTTACCTTACGGTTATCAGCCCTATTGGAAGACTATCGACCGCAAGGGAGCTGCAGCTTATCTCTCTTGAGATGTCACGATACTACACTAATTTTGTGTCCGATGCAAGACACAGGAATAAATGTACGCAGTCTCAGCATAAGTTTGAAGTCAAAAGCAATTCAGGGTTACCGGCGTTTTTTTTATTTTGATTTTTTAGGTCATTGTTCTTTCAAGTGCTTTGGTTTTCAGATGACCTAGGTCAAGAGGTAAGATTCCAATCCCGGAAGTGGTGAATTTTAGAGTCATTTTTCCATCCAAGTTGTATCACGCGTGGAGAATACTTCAAGTTTAGTCTTCTTCACCTGCCGGTCCGACGTTGTCACCATTCGTGACGAGGAGAGTAATGCCTAATATAGCATTAGTCTCCTCGTCACCTTTCCCCGCTTTCTACGCTCTCCTAACTACTTCCTGACTCTTGACAGGAAAGCTGTTGTTGACAGTCATATTTCCAAAAATTTGTAATTACTATTCTTAACTTTCCTTCCGAATAAGATTGGGAGCAGAAATAAGCGCCAAGATTCAAAACTTTCTCGCTTAGTAAGTTTATATATTTTAGTTTTTTCCGAATTACGACTTATTGAATTTTAAGACAGCGGTGATGAGGTGAGTCGTTATCAACGAAACTCAGACAAAGAATCCCGAAAGAAATAAAAGGTCCGTCACATTTTATCTACCCTGGTGCTTTCCGAAGAGAATTCAAGAGAGACGAGCTAAGAATTAGGAAACATGAGAGCAGGTCATAATTAATATTTTTCTCTCTCTATCTGTCCGTCAATCTTTTGATTGTTTCACTTCATAATTTTTTCCATTTCTCTCTTCTGTTGTTTTCCCCTGTTTTGATTCCCTTGTAGCTTCTTTCTTCAACATCGTCCATGCCTTGTTTAACATATTCTATCTTAGGTCTTCCTCTGCTACTTTTGCCTTCCATTTCTCCTTCCATTGCATTGATGATAAACTTGTTATTTCTAAAAATGTGTCCAATCTATTTCCTCTGCTTCGTTTAATGTTGTCCCATAGCACCCTTATTCCTTTGACATTCTTAATACAACTACATAACTTATTTTACCTTCCCAAGATATTCTTTCTACTATTCTCTCTCACCATATTTCAATAGCTTCCATTCTATTTGTTTCTCTTTTATTTGGTCCACGTCGCTGGTCCATACGAAACTTTTCATGAATTTATTTTTTTATTTTTTTCTTTTCTAATTATAAAGACGTTGAGGTCCATATATTTACCTGTTAATACCTAAAAGCGCTCTTTGAAGCTAACAATGGCAGTATATCTAAATATGGCACTATTTATATCACTTGATATCACTTCGTCGTAAACTAGAATTTTAAGATGTAACTTTTAAAACTGCACTCATATTAGCAATTCCAGGAAAAAAACTATCCGAAATTTCTCCTTACATTCATTACCCTCACTCATTTTTATCGGACAGGTTACACACCTTGGAGAGTTGGAACGGGAGATTTTTCTTTGTCTGGTGAACGTCAAAGAGACAGCGAATTCGGTCGCGACTTGAAGTAGCGATTCCTGGGGGGGAAAGGAATGATATTCGAGTAACAGTGATGCGTCGGATCCCATGGATCCCTGTCGACAAGAAGGTATATTCCGGAAACGGATGACGAGCGACGAAAGTATATTCGCTGGCAGGGGAATACTGTGGGGCACGCGATGGGGGGGAGTTTAATTATTTTTTCTTCACGACGGCCACGGAGTACGCTCGCTCTCGTTAGAAATGCGACGTCCACCTTCCCTTCCACCTCCCCCCCCTCCACCTCCCCCCCTCCACCTCCCCTTCCACACGGACGCCATAATCGAAGGGATGCGAACCTTGCGGTATTTGAGGAGAAAGTCTCCGGGAGGGATGAGAGTTAGCAAGATGCGCGGGAGATGCGAATAATGCGGTATCTCGGGAGCGAATAATCTCCTCGCGTGAAAATTACGAGGATGGAAACTGGTTCCGCGCGCGAAAACACGCAGTCGTTGGAAACACATTGGGAAAAAAACCGCCGTCAAACATCTATTCTTCTTCTCCGGTCCAGCGATCGGTTGCTATGTCCTCCTATTTCCCCACCCACCCCAACTCTCTATCTCGCTCTGGGCTTTTCCCTTTCAGCCGGAGCCATTACCATAAAGTCGAGACACCCCCCTCCCCTCCCACACCCTCGTCCCAACCCATCTCCTCAACCCTAAGAGCTATCTCTCTCTTAGCTGCGAGGGTGGTGCCGCACGGTGGGGTGTGATGGTACTTTTAATTTTCAATATCGTAAAATTTTTGACTGAAAGATATTGACATAAATCTTTTTTACACAAAAGGTAAAACTCCAAAAAATACCGGAAAAATAATTTAAAATATTTAATTTTTTTTAATTATAGGTCGAAAAAATGTGTGAAATGAAAAATGTTGTGCAATTGTTAATTTAGACCGCATTTATTTAGCGTAAAAAGATTTTATTGGAAATATAAAAGTTTCCAATACAATATGTTTGATGTCAATTTATGGGTGAACTATCGATTGTATGTGTGTAACACGTTAATACTTTTTTCTTTGTTTATTTGAGAATACAGTTGTATTTTAAAATTTGATCTATGGTCAGTATTTTCTAAGGCATTTGTCCGAAGAAAAAATGTCGTTAGCTAATAAAATTTATACTATTTCCACTTTCTTCTGCTTTAATATTAATATACAGACGAAAATACAATATTATAAACTTTAATACTACCAAACAAAACTTTTTACGCTAAATAAATGTTGTCTAAATTAATAATTACGCAAAAAATTTCGTTCCCTACATTTTTTCATATATTTAATAAAAAATTAAATCTTTTAAATTATTTTTTCTCTATTCTTTGGAGTTTTGGCTTTCGAATAAAAAAAGATTTATGTCAATATCCTTATTCAATCAAAATTCTACGATTTTGAAAAATAAAAGTACCATTTTACCCCACTGTGCGCCGCCACTGCACTGGTCTCTTCAAAAGTCGCAGGGGCATTTGGATGCATGTGCATGCGAGTGAAAGAATACTACTAAGTCTCACAGAATGCCATTGCTGTCACAAAGAAAACGTTTCACACTAGACTAATGAATTAGAAGTTAATTGATACTTTCCTCAGCCAGGAAATTGATTCATAATAATTAATATGCTTCAGATACAAATGAATTTTCATTCTGTTTTTAAGTCGTCAGTAACTACATAAATAAAGATTTAAAAAAACGCTGCCTTTTCCACATAAAACACATTTTATGCTTATGCCTTTTCCATGTCAAATTTATTTTATGTGGAAAAGGCAACCTGTTTTTTTTCGACCTTTAAATATGGAGTTCCACAAAGTATATTAAAAAACAATTTATGCTAATACATATATATTAAAATTAAAAAGTTAGATCACAATATTCCCTCACTCCACCTCATATTCTCTTTTACTTTGAAATTATTATAATTTTTTTAAATATCCGGAAACATCGAAATGAGCCCATGTTTGGGGCACATGAACGGAAAATATCTTCGGTAGGCTGTGACATGTGTGTATTCGGTTCGTAGTTTCACTTTGGTTAAAGCCAGTTTGGTTAGTCCTTGATATTTTTGTGGTTTACTTTTCTCATTTACGTTTTTACTTTTTAAATGTATATTCAACTTTATTTGAAATAACCGAGTATTTCAATGAAACCGCGTTGCAAAATCGTCGACCGACTACAACGCCATTTTCATGTCACTAACCCATTTCGTCTACTTTAATCAGAGAAAATCGCTATTTTCTCCTAAAATGACACATATTGACGGATTCATATTGTTACAATCATATTTATCGGTAAAATGCGCATATAATATGTTTTTTGAAAAATGACATTACTCTGCGATATGGGAACATATTATTTTCCTATTTGGCGCCAATTCTCGCCGATAAGCGCAGGTATATTGAACTGCGATTTACGGAAAAAGTAGGAAGTACACAATGAGCGTTTTTCGTTGACAAATTTAGATAGAGAACACATTTTTCTTTATGTAACCAAAGTATGAACAAAATGATGACTTTCATTTTGCGATACAACCTCCTTAACCTCCTCCAAGTCCTTCCGCGATGAAAACGGAAGTCCGAGAGGAGGAGGAGAAGAAAGTGACCGCTCGATGGAGCGAGGAACTATCGAGAAGGAAACCGAAAGAGGTGGGGGGGGGAGGGGGTGGTCAGGGAAGGTGGAATAGTCCGCCCACCCGCTTCCCTTTCCCAGGGAGCACTTGATTTCCCTTCCATCCGCTGGCTAGTTTCTATCGTACTTGAACGCGCGTTATATCACCCAACGAGTTTGTGGTTATTGAGCGTGAGGAAGGAAGAAATGCTGCAGCCGGTACATCGGCGGCGCACGACTACTCCAAGTAATAATAATAAAAATATAAAATTATTACTTCCTTTATTGATATTGCATGAAATAACAAAGAGTATAAAAATATATATACTTGTAGAAGCACACGAGAAACAGAATACAAATAAAAGAACACTTTTGATGTCATTCTATTTTCCTCGTGTGCTTCTACAATTATAGTTATATCCACAAGCGTGGAATTCTCATCGCATTAGATATATATATATTAAATATATATACATATATATTGCCTTGTAAGCCTTAAGACGAAAAGGTTAACGTCAGAGGTGAAAACCTGATTTAGGGATACCATCAATTTAATTTCAGACGTGTGTGTCCTGTTGGTCCTAACAAAAACATAATAAGAACTTTAAACTTATCCTAAATAAAGAAAGCCATGCAATAAGAAATAAAAATATATTATCATAAAAAATTTATTATAATTTGATAAAGCTGAACTTCAGTTTGACGCTAAGTATTTTTAATTGATTTAAAATTTGAAACTAAGAAATTAAAATGAATTAAAGAGGTGCGGTATAATCCAGTGTAGCACAACATAAATCATTATATATATATGTTATTGTAGATGATGTAAAAATTGGGGAGAGCCAATTTTTGTGTGTTATAGGAACTATTTTTCTGATTAATTATTTTTATTCTGTCTGGTAGCATATTAAATGATTTTGGCCTCAGATAGATAAAGCTACCTTTATAAGCTGTTAAAAAGGGCCTTGGTAGCCAGGAATTTTCATTTAAATCTTACGCCTAAAATATGGGACTTTTCTTAATCTTGTGCAATAATATTTATTTATTTTATTTATTTATTTTATCCAAAAACAGCGTAAGACGCCTTTACATTGGATGTATGACAACTTTTAATAAATAAATAACAGAAACAACAAAATCACTCTTCATATACATGAAGAGGAAAGATATGAATACGAAAAGCGAGAAGGAAGAACGGGGAAATTACTTGAAACTATTAACGGGTAATCTATTTATTATGGATAAGAAGGAAGGGTAGGATGAGGTGATATCTATTTCCGGGGCGAGAGACATGAAATTATTACATCGTCGGGTAGGTTGGTTGCTAATAAATCGAGTATATTATTACCTGTAGCAGTTGTCTTTACTAACTGATGCAATGAGTTCGATGTGATTAGCATAACTCTTTATCCTCCCCCCCTGTTTTGGAACAATAACTATTCCAGTCTATGGAGGTGAGATTGAAATCCCCCCCAATTATCATAAGTTGCATCTTATCCTGTGAGTTTATAAATGTTACTTCTCTTTCTAGTTATGGACATGAGATCGGCATCTAGAGGCCTATGGTAGGCGCAAATATCTCTTTGACCTAGGGTTTTTTATGGAGCACCAGATGCTTCCTATCTTGTTCTCTGAGAAGTGTTCTGGTCTACTGTCATGTTTATCTTTAACTGCAATGAAGACACCTCCTCCGCATCTATTTCCTCTACCTTTCCTACAGATTGTGAAGCCTTTTGGGAAGATTTCCTCATTTGCGATGTCCTGCGTTAACTATCTCTCAGTCCTTATAATAGCATCGGCTTCAGTACTTTCAATCGTATGGTAAAATTCGGCCAACTTGTTTTTTAAACTTCGGCAGTTTATCACTACCACGGAAATAACTTCATGGATTGATTTTTTGTGCTCTAATCGATTGGTAACTGATTTTTCGATCTTATTGTGATAACTATTAATTGAGTTAAAATTGGTGTTTTTGTTATTCACTTCGACTTACCCCGCGAGATTTTATCCCGTGGTCCGACGTTAGTTCTCATACTACTTATTCTCGGTTACAATAATATTCAAGTTTCTGCGTTGCCGATCGGAAGGTTACCCAACGATGCACAAGAAACCCATAAGGTGTCATCGCGAAATATTATCTAGAAAGTACTCACGAGAAATGCCTTTTAACGCCTGATAGAAGTAGAATTTTTGGATCCCCTCATATCTAGTTTGCAAATCTTTACACCAGAAGAGAGCAAAGGTGGACATCCAAATTTTTTTAACGTTTTAGTTTCTGAGTCTGGCAAATTTAATATTGATTAAGAGAGCGAAAGCGCGAAAGGAAAAAGTGAAGACATCAGAGTTTATGTTTTTTTATAAATACTTAATTTTCTATTAAGTCTATGTATTTAACAAAAGAGATTAAAATTATCCGAGCGTGTTAAAACATTGAACTAAACGTTTGACATTTCATTTCTTAATTCGGATTCAGCGACCTCAAAAAATTTTTATCGGCGGAAATCGATTAATTTTTCTATAACGGATCCGTAATTTCGAATTCACCATTTTGAATTCTTCAATTAAATTTCTGAATTCAAACTCAACGATCTCAATCACAACTAAATTTGAGCACAAATCTATTCATATTTAGAATTTTGGTCAAGATTTTTGTTATGTCGTACCACTCTACCTCAGAAAAGTGGGGCTCGGACGCAATTGGAAACCACAAGAGTTCTACCCTAAGGTCCAATTCGATAAGGGTAGAGAACTCGTTTAGTGTGCTAAGCCCAAAGGACCGTTAAAATTCACACATCAGGGGGCATATTCCTTTTCCTGTGTCGCCTGCGGTTTCCCAGGTAGATCTGGTACTTATAGAAAATCGCTCTCAGCTTGAGTTCTGGCTGGAGGTGTCTACAGCGGCGTCACCGGACCATGAATCCGACACTCCCGATCGGTTAGAAGTGCTCTCCGAAAGAGACTGCGAACTATTCTCCTGAATCCCTCATCAAAGGATCGTGACCGAGAGTGTGCGAAATAGTGCAAAGGTCACGTCTCATGAGCTACAGCGGCGTCCTCCGTGGACAACATCGCCTAGGACGCCCCTGAAGAGTTTTATCATTCAACGATCCACCCTAAACATAGTGTGTCGCATGCATTCGAACTGCTCTCTGACTTAACTTTCTCCCGCCCTTCACAGGCGCCCTCTAGTCCCCCTCCTTTTGCTGCAGGGGCGGAGAGGGAGCCGGGGCAGAGGACTCCTCGGCGCCGGAGGCGGAAACTTTGTGGATGAATACGCCCTTCCCTCCCCACTTTCTTCTCCTCCTCCTCTGAGAATTTGGGACTCAACAAAGAAAGCAAACTCTACCCCTTACCCCAGTGGGGTAGAATATGGTGTTGGGGGGAGCAGAATTTCACTCGTGTCCGCATCACATACACTATCACAACCTTCGACAACAAATCACACGGCTTACATTTCTCCGTTCAATTTTTCCACCTCTTTTCGTTTAACCCTTAGCAACTGCCTCTAGTACTCTTCGATGTCTAATAATTCATCCTTTGTTTTCTCCCTTCACGTTTTTACTTTCTCCGTTCCTCGACGTGCACAACTTGTCACAAAAGTCTCCAGACTGCGCTCATCTTTTTTCCTCCCGGACCAATTTTCATGGCCACGCAACTTCATACTCCAAGGGACGTATTTCCAAAACCATTCCCCCTTCTTTACGTAAATAGTTGCACATTGACAATTTATATCCCAAGGAATTTTTTTATTTGCCCGTACAAAAATTACGAAGTTTGCTGTTACTTTTCCCTCAACATTTTCTTAAGTCAGACAGTGCCGGAATTGGAGTAAGAGATTGTAGGCATCTGTTACTGGGGGATTGTAGCAGTTAAAAGATATGGATGAATCCAGCAATGCAGACCTATAGTAGGCGAAGAATTATCAATTAGAAATTAAGTTCATATGCCCGTGCTTATGGAAACTCATTTGACCAGCAGAGCGAATAAAAATTAATAGTTTTACGAAAACTAAAATATATTGATAGCGAACTGGTTTTTCAGTTTCTTTGGTTGGCAAAGGAAGCATTAATTGACAATTCTGTGCTACTCACAAGTTGCCGAACAATAAACAAATAAATGTATAAAGCCTTTCTCAATGGCCGCATTTTCGCCGACTTTAAAATGGAATTTCATATTTGGACATTTTACAAACATGCAATAGGTGCTTCACTTAAGATAATATGTGATACATTTCCGAAATGAATCAATTGGTGGGAGGGAAAATAATGACACTTTCTAAGTACTCGCATTAGATGATGATGAGCAACGTAAAAATTGACGGACAGAGCCGTGAATTTTATTGGATAGTGTCCGCTCAATGGATTGAAATACCTAATTGGATTAATTTATTGGAAATAATAGCTGCGAATTACCATAAATTGATTTCTCAGCTACGGTTTGAAATCCAAGCATGACTTAATTAAGGAGGTTAGCATAATTAAGCGACGCGATGGAGATGGCATGAATTTTCATTAACTTACTAATTATCCTTAACCAAATTATTACATTTTCCGCCTTCCCATAAGAGACACTGCGTTGTTCACGAGTAAAATACGGTATATCCACCGATTAAAAAGGAATAGTTAATTATACGAATCATTTATTTCAATACGAAATATTTTCCCCGTGGTATTCAAAACAACGCCGGTGATATTGCGATTCCACACCTAGCTCACTACTGAACCACGTCTGTGATCACGCAAGCTCACACCCACATGCACTTTCCTTCGAGACAGGCTCTGCATAATGTCACCTCTCCGAACCCACGTGGCGCTTCAGTGTACTTTCAAAGTGAGTCATCTTTCCAAATTATCCATTCAATAAAATATAAAGGCACTTTTTTCAAATATCCAAATATTTTCTTAATTACAGCTCTTATTTACTGCAATTAGATACCCTAAGGAAGGTAATGAAGTACAAACACTGCCATTTTCCACAGAGTTAAGATTTATTGTGACCAAGGTGTCAATGTTGCAACATGATAATCATCATAAACATGCCCTTTGATGATGTTATAACATGGAAACCTATGTCGCAGTAAATATTTAATTCATGGAGAATTGCAGTGTAACTTCTTCATTATTTATGTTCAAGTTACACCAAATCATACCTGAAACTTCACTCTTTGGCCCTAAGAAAGAACTATCAAATGAGTTACGTGGTCTCCCAGTGCGAAAATTATTTTAAAAAGCTCGGAGGAATCCAAAAAGTGACACCACACACATAGAATAGCTAAATTCTCTCTCCTCCTCCTACATTCTTCTATGAAACGCATCCTGAACATGTAAGGTGATCGGTAAGGCGATGAATTACCAGCAGTGCTGCTTAATATCTTGGTAGGACTTGTACAAAGCTTCCGGGTGTGAAATAATCAGTGCGGCAGTCAGGAAAGTATAAAACTCTTTTCATGTCTGTCTGCTATGTAAAAGAGGGGAGGAAGGCCTCAACTTATGCCCAAGTGAAAATATTAGGGAAGAATAAATGGCCATTGAATTCGTTACTAGTTACTACTACTGCAATGTCCGGATGAAACCGGAACGCTGAACGAAAAATAATCAGGAATATAAAATTCATTTGCCGTTTTTCCACATTCATGCTAAATCTGATTTGTTTCATATACTGCGCAATTTATTTAATTTTCATCTTCGCGTACTCCTTACGTTCTTTCCCTCTACAATGCACTGTATAAGCAGTACTGCTACGCCTCAGTCACAAGTTTCTCATTTTATTTTAACTGAAATTTCGACTTTCTTAATCATTTTATCGCCTTTACAAGTCCTAAGTACTATGTCGTCAATGGTTTTCCATTGTCTCTTGACCCTGACTCAGCGTGTCACACTCTCTGAGTCCTCTTCGGTGCACGGACTCTGGCCAATCAGGCAACTATATATAATAAAACAAGCACATTAGCTGGATCTGCTGACTGATGATCATCTACTGAATCTTATTTAACATGATATAACTTGATTTATCTTCGTCACACCTTTACAACCCCCATATAAATGTATTTCACGGTCGAGTAAAAGATTACACTTTCTCAGATTTATAAAAAACAAAATCTTGAATATTCTCTTCCTCTTAAATATATTTAAGAGTTTAATCGTCGAAAGGCTTCTTTCATTGAATAATGTCTACATATTATTATTATATTTACATTCGAATTAATTATGTCTACATATCACCTTAGTTCTACGTTATCACTGTTATCCAAACCATTCATCTCCATTATTACATACATGCTCCTTTGGTCTCATATGTAATTGCCTCCTTCAGTCATATGCTGAACGTGTTTGACAGAATTCACTCTCTGTCTGGAGTCATCCTGTACTACAGCTTATGTTCCTTCGTCTTGATATTTGCGACATGGTTCTAGTGTAGGTAAAAGACCATTTATCGTCATCATATGCTTTCAACATATTAGTTTTCCGGTCGTGATTCATGAAAACTCTCTAAGATTTCTCCTATTTTTTATCTTTTAAATCCTTTCTGCAATGCCTACCTGCTTCTCTCCCCTTCCCGTGACGAATCTGTCCGCATTCCATCAACATTATATTATTCTTATCATTATTAATTACTAAGTGCGTGGTCAAGAACACTCATTTGACTCCATACGTGTTTTGGCATTTGGTCTCCAATTTGACAGCTTTAAGAGGTTTGATATGGTCAAATCAAGAATTTATTTATCCTCATAACGCCTATGCACAAGGAAAATAAGAAAAAAATGCTAGTACTGATTGAATAATTTCAAGAATTTACTTTTTCAACTATTATTGTACGTTATAAAATCATTAAAAGGCGGTAGAGAAATTTTATTCGTCACTTTTTTAAGAGTGAGAAAATGATGAAGAGCGCAGTGCAGGGAGCGACAAAAGAAGGAAGAGCGAACCTTTTATAGGAGTTGAAAGGAGGTGAGAGCGTTGTGTGGAACTGGAAGAGAAGGACACTGGCGAGAAGACAATAAGAGCACTGATATCCTTGAAACCGCATTTGGGCAGAAAACTCAATTATGATGCGTATTATCGAACGTATCCACCACACTGGTTTTATGTCGTAAGATCTGATAGAGCCGGGGATGCGTACCGTGATTCTGGTGTTGAAGATTTCTGCGGGTAAACCTTCAGCCAATCAACATTAAATACCTGCACCACCGCCTTGATAAGTTCTGGGGCCCCCCTAATACAATGACCGAATCTTTAAAAGAGAATGCGACAGGGGTCATTCGCAAATCATTCCCCCATCGTCCATCATTGAGCCTTCATCACGTTGGAAACGATGAAGGGAATCCCAGAGCCGGGTTGATTCGAACAACTTCGATCAGGTGCAAATCTGGACACAATCATCGCTGAAAATATCTCTCTCCGTTTTCGACGGAGGGAGAGCACAGTGGCTGCACCCCTCGGTGGTCACCCCCCGTGTTCGGACCGTGGCAGCAGCAATCTGCGGGTGCCTTACACGAAGGCGCGTGACCTTGTAACTGTGGGCAGAGGCCGAGGAGGATCGATGATTCCCTCCCACCCAATCCCATGCGGCGACGACAACGGCATTCCCAACGAGGCGGGAGGTGAAAGGAGCCCCCCACTCCTCCTTAACCCTCACGGAAGTGTGGTGGGGGGGGGGAGGGTGGTGCTGGATGCGGTGGAGAGATAGGGGACGCCGCCGAGCGACGTCCGCTCCTCCGGAGGGTCAAAGGAGAGAGTGGGGTCAGTGAGCGAGAGTGGGTGAAGTAGCTGCAATCCCACTGATCTCCGATGTTTCGCGCGCCGGATTCATTCTACACCCTGACGGCGACAGCGGAGGAAGTAGATTTTGGCTAAGAATGGAGGAGGTGAAATGGACGGAGAAGAAAACTAGTGAAATGGCGAGGGGAAATCGTTTTTTTCTAGTGAAATCCGAAGAAGGCAGGAAAGATGGATGATAAGTGAAGGTAGATAGGCTTGGGTTTTATGGTACGTCGACAGCTTAAGTCATTTTGCACCGTGTTCAATTTCAGTTTGCAATCTAATACTTTTCTATATACGTAGGTATGTAGACTCATACACATGCATAAATATAAGTAAATACATACTTGCACATTCATACCTTTACGAGCACAGTATTCACGCACAGATATAGAAAATTTAGAAAATATCCTGGGTATTTCTAATTTTAAAATTTGCATTGAAGGAAGAAGTCCCTCTTCTTTTAAAAATATTAAAAACTATTTATTCCTTTCGGTATCGTCCCCTAGTATGTACCTTAAATCGCTTCTAAAATTTAGCCTCGCCCTTAGGTTATTACATTTATTGCATCTCAGAATGAAATGCTTCACAGTGAGGTGGGAGCCGCAATAACGCTAATAGCCACAAGTGGAACGCTCTTTTCTCTCCCTCAAAATGAAGCTGTGGGTTAGAACCTTGTCCTGAGCATCGCGCTGGTCACTTCCTAGCGCCGGCATCTTCCACTCGAGGAGGCCAAATGCTTTCACAGAGCTTATTTTCAAACATCCTAGTCCCCTGACTCTGCCATTTGTCGATTGCTACGTTTTAAACACAGATCTCAGTGAGGTGATACGTGAAGATTCGAGGATGCACTTTATGTTAAGGCGGGCCTCGACAGCAGGAGTTCATCAAAAGCCTACCTTGTGGATACAATGGAGAATGCTAAGATAAACCAATCTTCGGGTTGCAAACGTAAGACGATGATGGATAGCAAGGGTTTTCAAACTTCCCTACCGGTTGCGGCGACTTTATGTGAATGCAATTCAATCATTTATGCACACAATCAAAGAAGGAACACTCGGAAAAGATATCGAATAAGGATTACAACAGGTAAAACAAGAGGATACTTACAATAAAAGGTAAACTGAGATAATGTTGGACAGATTTTAGGAGACTAATGGAACATGTAAACGTCGCTCTTTTTGCCCAACATAATTTTCAATCATTCGTTCTATATTTTGTAAACATTCCAATCTACTTTTTTTCATCTTCCATTCGAATATTCGCGACCATTCTTCTAACGTAGCCATTTACCCTGTCATTCACGGCCCTTATTCCATCACCTGTGTCTCGGCGATTTCTCATACCTTCTTATGTCTTCTTAAGCCGTGGGTCTTCTCATCGTGCGGTATATCTTTCCCTTCATTCTTCAGGTCACTTTCCTGCCACCTGGGATTAAGTTTACATTCCTCCGCACTGGATTCCAATGAATTTCATTTTTAAATATCCATCCTTTTTACCAGGATAGAACTTAGGTTTTCGCAATGCCATTTCACCTTGCATGTTATCGGCATATCTTCCTGTTGGTCCTCTGTATCAATATATATATCGTCTTTTCCAACGTTAGACACCGTAAATTTTTTTGGAGGTGGTGAGGAAAATGCATTTACGCACTCCCAGGGAAGGTGACCCTGGAAAGTGTTGGACTCTGCCTGGGAACTCGACCCATACCCACTAAAAACCACACCACCTATTATGCCTATTGAAGGAAGGCAGCACCTGGTCCAGGCAGA
>WURS02427589.1:0-16165 GCA_011762765.2 Rhinocypha anisoptera | reverse complement strand
CTCCCTCTCCCCCTCTCTCTCTCTCTCTCCCTCTCTCCCTCTCTCCCTCTCTCTCTCTCTCTCTCTCTCTCCCTCTCTCTTTCCCCCCTCTCTCTCTCTCTTTCCCCTCTCTCTCTCTTCCTCTCTCTCCTTTCCCTAAAAAGAGAGTAATGATTCTTCGAGAGGTTTACACACAAAAAAGCATAACAAATTGGACACACCAGTTTAGTGAAGCCTCAAGGCACCACGTGTGGTACCGGTTAGGTTAATTTAATTGGCAATCATTAACTATTTCCTCTCTCTCTCTCTCTCTCTCTTCGCTCGCATTCTCATCTACCTTCCGCTTTCATTTTCTTGCTCAATCGTTTTTTCTCTTTATCTGATTTTAATCTATCTATCTCACTCACTCCTTTCTCTCTCTACTCATCTTTTGCATTCTTTCTCTCTCTCCCTCTCTATCTTACTATTTATCTATCACTTTCCCCCTCGAGGCTCAAGTGCACTAGTGGCATTCCACACAGTTCGGCACTAGTGTGAATCCGCTTCCAGTTCTTTCCTTATTTTTCAAAAACTTGGCGCATCTGTCTCCTCTCTCTCTCTCTCTCTCTCTCTAACTCTGTGTGGTGGTTGTGGCGTGAATTCTTCAAGGTCTACCTCTCTTTAGTCTGTGACTCGTTAGTGGTGGTGGTAGTCGGTAGCTCGAGCCTCTCACTGATCTTTCTCTCTCTCTCTCTCTCTCTCTCACTTTCTGAGCCAGTGCCAGTCACACCGATGATCAGAGCACAGAGTCAGTTAGTTTAGTTAGTTAGTGTGTAAGCTGTCCGGCGAGTGGCCGACCGCGCACTTGAGTCACACCATTCCCCTCACACCAGAAGAAGTTGCGGTCTGTCATCACTTCAACTCCACTTCGCTCACATTGCAACCCGATGACACCGGACAGTCGGTGTCTGGGTGACGTCATCTCGCCACCCGATCCCACCTCCCCCGCACCTCGAAACCACACTCTAATGACACCGGTGCACCGGGTGCAATCCGGCACCACATTGGTACATACATACACACACACTAGTGAGAGAGGGAGAGAGAGAGTGAGTGAGTAAGAGAAAGTAAGAGTGATATATAAAACAGTGTGCACGAGGGCATCACCATCTTCATCACCACCTGTTCACCACTGGTGTTCGTTGTCGATCGCGTTTTTTTGTCACTAAAGTTCTTTCTTTTTTTTCTTCACCACAGTGCTTTTGTGTTTGTGTGTGTCTTTGTGTTTTTTTTTGGTGTGATCGATGAATGAGCGGCAGCATGGAGTCCGAAGGTGACCAGAAAGCTCTCGTAGAGGGGGCCAAGACGAGGTCATCGAGTTCGACTTCGTCTGACACCAATCTCGACTCGAGTGGCGTGGATGCGTCCAATCAACCGCAGTCATCCGTGGTTAAGTCAAGATCCTCATCAACTTCATCCTCATCATCATCATCTTCTTCTTCTTCATCATCATCCTCGTCATCTAAACCTTCACCTAAGGAAGACAACTCTACAAACCACGAGCCATCAACAGTGATCAACGAAAGCAATAGTGCAACCGATGAACCCATCGATTCCGCCCAAGAATCTCATTTAGTAGATAACAGTAGTTCAAATAATGAATGCCAAGTGAAAGAGAAGGAAGAGGAGTCTCGAGTAGAGCAATCGAGTGAGTCAAGTGACCCAACGGAAGTGAACGACAACGACAACGAGTCGGAGCAAGTGCAACCCAGTTCTTCACCGGCAAAAAATGGCCGATCAAACAAGGGGGTGACGTTTGCACAGGATGGAAGATCCGCTAGCCTTGGAGGCTACTTTAATCGGAGCTTCGAGATAGAGCCCATCCCGGAGGAGGATGGCTCAGTGGCAGTGTTGGCAGTGTCGACCAACACCGAGTTACACTTGGCCAACCACCACAACCAAGCATCGAGCACCAGCAGTAGCGACACATCCCCTCGGCAGCATCGCATCTGGACTCTGCCCAGCATTCATATCATGGACGAGCACGGACACCACACGGGCTCCATCGACATCGATCCCAACAACAACATCGAGATGCAGCTCAGGGCACGTGAACAGGCCACCGATTGTGCCGTAGTAGTGCGACATGCCGTCTTTGGATACTCCAACCACAAGGTACTCTCCGACATCAACCTCACCGTGCCCAAAGGTAGGACCAACAACACTTCACTGTTAAAAATACTGTCTGGGAATAACATGACATTGAGCACGTTTCTGGTTATAACCTTACAATTTCAAAAATACCAGCTTTTAAGGTGACAATTTTAAGAAAAGTTGGCTTATAACCCTACAAATTTAAAAAATTCAGCTTATAAGCGTTGATTTTCCAAAATGTCTGCTTATAAACTTACCTTTTTAAATTGAAAGTCTATTACAAAAACTTGTCGAGTGATAACCAGAAACATGGGTTATAACCAGACAGTATTTTTAACAGTGCAGTATAACAAACAAAAAACACGAGTTTAACTCAAAACTTGCTGTGATTAGCGTCAACATGAAGAAAACACGAGCTGAAATTGCACACGCCTCTAGCGATTCGAGTCATCAACAACCACATAGAGAGACACACTCAAGGTGGACCACTTTGCAGTGATCATCGCGTTTACACCGAACGCGAGCTTTGAGGCCCAGAAAAAGGGATTTGTCAGATCATATCATCGTATAACGTGTGTGCTTGTTGCGAGGTTCAAGTTTAAAGATGCTTTCCAACAACACCATATACTTCGGAGGAGGAGAATAGATTGGATAGAAATACTTTGGGAAAGTTTATTGCTTTTTCTCTAAATATTAGATATATGTAATTATTTCAACATCTACTAAATAGATCATTTTAGTTTGCTTAACACTCCTTTGGATTTTAGAAATCACTTGCGAACCAAGGCATTTTTTGAAAATTTTTAAAAATATGAAGCCTTTGACAAAAAATTCTGAATTTTTAAAAATAGTTGAATTTTTAAATAAAAAATAATTAAGGTTTAAAAAGGTTAAGTTTTTAAGCCATAAAATACTTTCTAAGAGTATAAAAAAAACACAACCTATCCGAATGTTAAAAACATATTTTTTACATTATTTATTCCGATAAGTTTTTAAAGAAACAAAAGATATACGAAGCGGAACTTTTTGGAATATAATGTTTTTGCTTTATTTTATTAAATTAAACAAGATTAAAACATTTTTTCTTGCAATTTTAAATATTATTTTTAAAATTCAGTATTTTTTATAAGCATAAATGACTCACTGACTGGAGATTTTTGATCAGGCTTATTATTACTAATTAATATTTTAATTTAATAATTAATTGTCATTTTTAAATGTTTAAATAGTTTCCGTAATTAATCTGTGGGCTTATTTTATGATCATTGATTCTCAGTTAATAATATTATTTTTTAAAAATATTTATTCAATGTTTAGTGTATTTTGTAAGAAAACCTGTTCACAAAAGGAGAGTTTTGGATTTATGTTTCAATTAATCTTTACATGTGTGACATTGAACATGAACTTTAAAAAAAATACATCGATAAAAAAGCAGACAAGTTTAGACTTGATGTCGACATGCTATGTCGGCATGGCCTGATGACAGCATATGTCAACCTTTGACTGGCTGAGTATGTCTAAACATTCACATTGGATTTGATAACACCAATATATGTTGTATATATTTGAACACAAACATAGATTTAGTTAAATACTGATGCGATTTAGATAACAGTGGGATTTTTGGTTTCTGATAAATTGGCTGATTATCATTATCTATGAATTGTTTGTTTGAATGTTTGATTTGATTTTGCTACAACAAAAAAGTACTTTGTTTTACAAATCTTTATAATTGCGATTGAAATTTTGTAAAAATATGGTTTAATGAGTGGCCATTAGTCATCTGACTTTGACATGATTAATAAGGTTTCTTCACTAACTTAAATGGCCACCAATGAGTATTATTTATTTATCAACGTAACACTTGGCATAATTGATTGCTTTTTAAGAGTTG
Source organism: Rhinocypha anisoptera (assembly GCA_011762765.2). NCBI lineage: Eukaryota > Metazoa > Arthropoda > Insecta > Odonata > Chlorocyphidae > Rhinocypha > Rhinocypha anisoptera. Next base: position 12,159 of record WURS02427589.1, on the reverse strand, counting down.
AATCCCAAAAGCCGGTATCATATCTATCACATCAAAATAGAGAGCCAATTAATTAAAAGGGTGAGATAGGCATAAATGAATCAGAATGAATAATGGTAGAATCAGGTTTTTCACCTGATTCTACCTACCCATTTTAATTAGTTTGTTCTCACATTTCAAACTTATCAATTTTCTTCTACTTTCTCTACTTTAAAAATAAAACCGGTAATGGCCGGTCTGACATTTGCCGGTTAATTTGCATTTTCGAGACGTCTGTTTTCGTACAAAGAATGTTGGGTTATATAGGAGAGAGAGAGAAAGGCTATGTTTGTATGTATTACGCAACTCTATCACCCCTGAGGGTAGGTCTCTTATGCCATTACTCAATAGCAATATATTTTCTTGTGATGGCCATAGAAGGAAAAGGAAAGAGAGAGAGAGAGAGAGAGAGAGAGAGAGAGAGAGAGAGAAGACATTTCGTGAAAGAGTTAGATTTGAAGATTAGATTCAAGCTCTTTGTCACTGAATCTTTATATTTTGACGTAATTCGTCTTTGTAAAATGATACCCAAATAAAGAATGGAATGAAGAGTAATGCGATTGTAGTGTCGACAAATGTACATTGTGGATTCATTGCAGTTATATAAGGAACATTTTGTCAGTACACATTATAAATTATGCTTGATTATTTCTTTAATCTACCTGTTGGGTTGGTATTTCAAGTGTACATTGTACACTTAATGGGGGTCAGTTAATCTCTCTTTCTCTCTCTCTCTCTCTCTCTCTCTCTTATTCTCTCCCTCTTTATTAAGTCTGTCTATGTCTAATCGGATTATTCTTATTTGAATTAGCTATAGTTTTTTGAATGAATGAATGTATCAAACTTAAGTACATAAATAGAAACTGTATGTACATTTATATATTTATATTGCACCTTAAACACGATTATTGCAAGGTTAATTGTAGGTTAAATTTAATTTGTAGCACTAGACAAAGATCTACATGCTAAACCAACACATGTATACAATTAATGTGTATTGTACATAGTACGTTTTAATTAATGATGATTTTTAGCCAAATTTTTCTTTTACTACTTTCTATATACTTTTTTCACGTATTGCAATATAGCAATCAGTTAACAAAATTTCACTTCATTCTTGTAAATGAGCATAATTATATGTATATCAACAACACTTGGAAATCGATAATCGAAAAATTCTTCTTTTCATTAAAGTTTTATTACCACTTTGAACTTGTTCTCGATGTCGTCTTGTTTACATTATTTGTGACTTCTATTTATTATTATTATATATATTGACATTTTTAAGAAAAATGTTGTGTATGTGTATGTGCAAGTGTTGCTTGCATTGATTCATTGCTCCAAGGTGTACATACATGTTGCATTGATTGATTCAATAAACTTGACTCACTAAACCAAGACAAGATGATGTTGTGGTGATCATCATGTGAGACGAGCTCGAGGAGACCTTGATGTTATTTTGCTTATTTATAATTAATTAAAGAAGTGCGTGTGTGTGTATGAGTATGAATATGTGTGCGTGAGTACAGTCTCTAATAACAAGTTTTAAGTGTGAACTTTGATCTTTATTTTTAGACTATTCAAAGTGGAAGAAAGGAAACAAATCTGGAAGATTCCTATTGGAATTGATTGCTCAATTCCTTTGGATCTGACTTGTTTGATAGGTTTTGCAGTTATGCGCTTCTTAACTTTTACTTACTCTCTCTCTCTCTTTCTTTCTTTTTCACTCTCTCTCTATTTCTCTTTCTCTCTCTCCTCTCTCTCTCTCTCTTTCTCTCTCCCGCTCACTCTCTCTTTCACTTTCTCTCTCTTTCTCTAGCTCTCTCTCTCGCTTTCTCTCTAGCTCTCTCTCTCTCTCTCTCTCTCTAGCTCTCTCTTTCACTATCTCTCTCTTTTTCTCTCCCTCTCTCTCTTACTCACTTTCTCTCTCTCTCTCTCTCTGCTTTGCACATTCCACACGTTAATCTGATTTAGCCGGCCACTGCCTTGTGCAGTGTAATTATCTCGATGACTTCGAGGGGAAAAACTGCTCACCACTTTTTCTTCAACTTTGCCCATTGTGTGTTCATTGACTTGTGTTTGTGAAGGTGTCGAGATTGATTAATCAATCGATTAAAGGGAGACTACCTCTTTTTCTCAAGAGAGTGTTATCTCGATTTTATTATTATTATTATTATTATACTTATTCTAGAAAATCTTTTTTTCATTGGAAGAAACAAATTCAATTAAATAAAAAACTTTACGAATTGCAAGAGAGTAGAATTTTTGTCTGACTGATTGATTGATCACGAATTGTAAGATGGAGTTTGGTATGTAAAGTTAGATTTAATTAATAACCTCTGAAGTTTTTAAATAGGAATATTTATATTATTACATGCACAAATGTTACGTAAATCCCACGAATTAATTAAAGTTGAAACTGATGGGATTATGGTAGGTAGAATCGATGGTAGAAGAATTGGCATGACATAGCCTCTTGTACTCGCGCTTGTTGTTGCCCTTGAACTTGAAATTAATGACTAGGCAGATCAGAAGAAGGAAGAAGTTAATTTACCTAACTACACAGTGGAGTAGGTTGAAGGTTTGAATTTTCCATCGAGATTGCGTAGATAGATGAATGGAAAGTTTTTTAGGGTGTATGAGAAAATTGTTTAAATTGAAATACTTGCTTGAGAGTGGGTGAGAGAGAGAAAGAGAGAGAGCGAGAGAGAGAGAGAGAGAGAGAAGTGAGAGGCAAGTGTGCGATGCAGTTTGATGTGGAAGATTAGACATTTGAGCATGGAATCAAGCTTAGATACCTGTTGCTACGAGTGGGCCATTTTAGTCAGTTGATTTCTACTCCCCACTGCAAGTTTTCTTCTTATCTCTGTTGAAAGAAAAGAGAAAGAGAGAGAGGAGGTGAAAGAGAGTGTACTTTCCTTCTTCCTCATCGGTTCTCACCTGTTTTCCATTGTACATTAGATTATTAGTGTTAGAATTTTGAAAATAGATCGTGTGTATCATTGCCGATAGATGGCGCTTGTGTGTCGTAAAACAAAAGTCGATTTTGCTGCAATTTTGCTTCCCCAAGGTACACACTCACATAAATAGAAATTTTTGAAATCAAAACAAATTTGACCAATTTTTTTCGATTTCAAATAAAAAATAATGAAATTCGAATTCAAAAAATCTGTTCAACTTTTTTTATTTCAAAAAATTATATTTGTTTAATTCGAATAATTTTATAATTTAAAATATTGAATATTTTCAAAACTAAAATTTTTAATTTCAAATAAAAAAATAATGAAATCCGATTTCAAAAAATTACAAATTTTTGTTTTTAAAAAAATTATTTTTTTCTCCTCACGAATTCGCTTGCGTTCCGCCTTTTTTTCTTGTTTCAATTTGTCTAAGATTGTCTTGTCCTTCACCATTCTACGTTCCATGATAAGCTTATAATGTGCATAGTCGAAGTTAGACTCGTATAGCTTGTCATTATAAAAAAGTTCTTCCTCCTCTTCCGGAGTTATGCCTGTTGGGATAAAGGTTTTCTATAGAGCTTTTACGGTGCATGGTTTTGGATTCATTTGAAAAAATAGTTGCACTGCGCAGTCTTCAGACTCATCCAAACCATGATCAATCTCAATAATAAAGATCTCGTCTGTTTCACTGGGCTCACTCATTGACGGTTCATTTGGTGACGTCTCCAATGATGGCGCACTTGGCAATTCTATTGGTAGACTCTGTGGCATCTCCATTGATGGCTCGTTTGGTGTCTTCTTCACTGATGGCTCCATCTTCAGTGATTGAGATACACAATCAGATTTATTTGATAAAACTTCAGGGTGTTTTCTTTTGATATGTTTATATAAAGAATTATATAGATAATACTCATTCCCATGTTCTTCGCATCGGACCATGTCATCAGATGAGCATTTACGAATTGTTGCTCCTCGAAGCATAAATAATTCTTCCAGTAAATAGTGATGGTTTGAATCATAATCAATTTTGAAACGTTTAGACATGTTTGCAACAAATGCCAATTATGTATTAAAGTAATAAATAAATACGGAAGGAAGCTGGGATCAGTGCTGCTGGGGCGTTACTGTACTTGCTGTTTCAGTTATATACAGTGATTGTTACAAGCATTGTTGTTAAGTCTCGTGAGTTTGAGGGTTTACTATACTTTTTTAGGATTACACGAAATTTTGGGTGAATTTTTAAATTCCAATTTTTTGTGATATTAGCACCAGTGTACTTGTTGCAAGCGTTGTGCAAGTTTGTTTTGTCTTGGATTACCTAAACTTTTTAATTAATTTATAGAATATTCTCTTTTTATCATCAACATTATAATTTTGTTTGTTTCTTTCGTAACTTCCTTATTTATTATATTAATAATTATTATAATATTCCAGTTTATGTAACTTGCATTTATTCTGAAAAAACATTTTAAACAAATTTTATATTATTTTTAATAAACTCTTATTGTAAAATTATTGACTAATTGATTTGTATGATTGTTTTGACAGGTAAAATCTACGCTCTGCTTGGCTCGAGTGGCTGTGGCAAGACGACACTGCTTCGATTGATACTGGGCCGACTAAAACCCAAACGTGGCGATATCAAAGTGTTCGGTGCGAAGCCCGGCGGCATCCGGTCGAACATTCCGGGTCCCGGCGTGGGTTATATGCCACAAGAGTTGGCCCTATGGCCCACGTTCACCATCGAGGAGACCTTCTACTACTATGGCATGTTGCACGAGATGACCAAGATGGATATTCGAGCCAAGACAAGGTTTCTGATCGAACTGCTCAACCTGCCACCCAAGGATCGAAAGATTGAACAGTGCAGTGGGGGACAGCAGAGGCGAGCATCAATTGCCACCACCATGTTTCACTCACCACCACTGCTCATCTTGGACGAGCCAACCGTTGGAGTTGATCCACTGCTTCGGCAGAAGATCTGGCAATACCTCGAGTACCTCTGTCTTAACAACGGTACGCATCTTGTCAGTAGATGTCATCACTTCACGGTGGAAATTTACTCTATTATACAATTTTTTAACGTTTGATTATTATTATTATTATTACGATGACATTAATTTGTAAGAGTTTTATAGCTTTATTATATTTAATATTTTGTTGAAACAATTAGATAGTTGTTAAAATTGTTTATTTACAAGTCTAAATTCATTTATTTCTATCAACTTGTTCCGAAATTTGTTGTGAGAAATATTATACTTTCCATATATCCAATTCTATACTAAAGGATAAACTAAATGTTCCTAAAAGAGTGATGCTATAAAACTACGTTTTTTAGCCAAAATTTTGCTAGGAAGAATTCTCTAATATTCTTAATGTTATTCAAAAATTCAGAATATGTAGAATCGAATATGAAAATTTGAAAGCTGCCAAATATTCCTAACTGTTCCAAATTTAATTCTAAAGTTTCTGTTTTTACCAAAACAATAGTGTAAAAAACTAATTCTAATTCAATTTTAATACAACTAATTCGTTTTTTTGGCAAATCTCCTTTGTTTTGAATGTTTTTTTACACTACAATTTTGCTTAAAACCAAAGCTTTAGAATCAAATTCGGGACAGTTAAGAATATTTGGCAGCTTCCAAATTTTATATTCAATTCTACATATTCAAAACTTTCGAATGACATAAAGATTGTTAGAGAATTCTTCCTACCAAAATTTGGTATACAGATTTAGTGTTAGGGACCACATCAATTTCACAAATTTAAACTTTAAAATTCAAAATTTTATTGCTGCTTTATCTTTTACTATATTATTTTAAGTATATAAGTTTAAGTTAAAGTTTTAAGTTATATAGCTTTCACAATGCTTAGCATGAACACTTGTTTACTTCACCCTTTGTTATAATTTTTAATGTAATTTTGTTTTATAACTTTGTAACTAATATAATGTGTTCAATTCGCCACCAGGTATGACGGTGATAATCACAACCCACTACATCGAGGAGTCGCGATCGGCAGCAATGCTGGCATTCATGCGTTTCGGTCGGATTCTGTCGGAGGACACGCCGGACAACCTTCTCACCCGTTACAACAGCAACGTTCTCGAGGATGTCTTCCTCAAGCTCTGCCAGGCGGACTGTGGCGAGATCAAGCAGAAGTACTCGAAACGCCGACAGGGCAAACGATTCTCGATCTTCGGCGGTGGCGAGCCCGATGATGAGAAGAACTCAGAGCTCAAGCCAGTCAAGTCTCGCTTCCACGATATCACGGTCAACTCGACCAGAATGAAGGCGTTGTTCTTCAAGAATCTGGTCAATCTCAAGCGCAATCCTCTAGTGTTTTTCTTCTTTCTCATTCTTCCCGTCATTCAGATTGTACTGTTTTGTACCTCGGTCTACAAGATGCCAGAGAATTTATCAGTCTCGGTTTACAATGGAGACACGCGTGGCTTATCCAAGAGGTTTTTGAATCTCATCAATACAAATACGATTAATGTGAGTGTGTGTGTGTGTGTGTGTGGCTTAGGGTTTCCACTATATGCCGATATTCTATAGACTTTTTCAAAATTGTAAGGTTATAAGCCAACTTTTCTTAAATTGTCACCTTAAAAGCTTGCATTTTTGAAATTGTAAGGGAATAACCAGAAACGTACTCAATTTTAGGTTATAACTATACTGTTAAAAATACTGTCTGATTATAACTCAACATTAAGCACGTTTGGAGTTATAACTCGACAAGACTTTGTCATAAACTTTTAATTTAAACAGTGTAAGTTTATAAACAGAAATTTTTGGAAAATCAACTCTTATAAGCTGGTATTTTTGAAATTGTAAGGTTATAATCAGAAACGTGCTTAATGTCAGGTTTTTTACAGTATTTAGAGCATACAGTATTTTTAACAATGTTAAATTGTCACCTTAAGAGCTTGCATTATTGAAATTGTAGGGTTATAACCAGAAACGTGCTCAATTTCAGGTTATAACTAGACCGTATTTTTAACTGTGCAATATGAACTTGTAATTTAATTGATTGATTGACGGTTTTTTGTTGTGTGTGTATAGGTGAAATACTATAATTCGGAGGAGGAGGCAATACAGACGGTGATAGATGGCCGGGCGTGGGTAGCCATCGTGATGGACACCAACTTCACCAAAGCCTACCGGCGGCGAGCAAAGAACCCGTCTGACCTCGAGGACGAGGACTACGAGAGCAGCAAGATCAAGCTGTACGCGGACACCACGGATAACTTCATTCACAACACAGTGTACAACTCACTGCTCGACACCTATCAACAGTTTGTGGAGAACGTGGCAGAGGCGTTTGGGTTTAACCGTGGCACGGTTCGAATTCCGGTCAAAGTGGAAGAGTTGGTCTACGGGCACTACCACTTTGACAATGGCTTCGATCTGCTTAACAATCTCGCCCCTGGCGTTCTGGTCGCCATCATCTACACCACACCACTCATTCTAGGTGCCTTCATGATTGTGCTCGAACGTAAGGGCTCGATTATCGAGCGCACCTTTGTGAGTGGAGCCACCTCACTCGAGGTGTTTCTCACTCATCTGGTGAGCATGATGGGTGCACTGGTCATCCAGGTGGCACTCCTCATGATTGTCGCCTTTATCATCTTCGAGATTCGACTTCTCGGCTCGGCGCTCGAGATCTATCTCCTGCTCTACCTTCAAGGTCTCACAGGCATCCTCATTGGACTACTCGTCTCGTCTTTCTCCAAAAACGAAATCGTTGCTTTGGTGAGTGTGTTTTTTCCCTCTTTCTTATTTCAATTTCACCACCACCACCACAGTAGGACAAAACACTAAAGTCGGTCAATAGCGTAGCGAATTGTAGTAAAACACTTAAACCTAGAAATTTGTTGTGCACTTTAATGATTGCAAACGATGCTGGACGAGGAAAACAAAACATAACAATTGGGAAATTGCACTTTCCTGATTGATCTCCTGATATAATCCTGTAATTTTCCTTCAATCACTTGAATCACTTTTAGAGCTGTTTATTTGAATTAATTGTCACGTGTTTTTTTAAATACCACAGTTATCGTCGTTTGGCTTTGTGTTCCCGGTCTGGATGATGACCGGCGTGTTTTGGCCTCTCGAATCCTTATCCAACTGGCTGCAGAACATCTTCTGGAGCATTCCACTGAGCATCCCGATTCGCTCGATTCAACTCATCCAGAAGCGTGGCTGGGCATTGGATCAACATGAAGTGTTGGACGGCTTCTACATCTCTCTCGGCTACAACGCCCTCTTCTTCATGGCCAACGTGATCATCTACAAGTTTACCTCGAAATAGTCATCCTCAATGCTAGTACCATGCGACACCCTTCCTCCAAAAGAACCATTTGAATAGAGAGAGCTTCTTCACACACTTCACACATTCACAAACACAGACACAAATATGCATGCAATAGTCCATAGGCTCAAACAATTCCAACTGTACAAACTTGTCATCTCGAAGCTAAGGAATGAGTCTAATGGCCTTAAGTGCAAGCTTAGTCATATAGTCCCTCTCTATTTATCATGCAAAACTTGTCTCGCCAACATGCAATAAATATGGCTCGAATTAATCCAAGTTGGCACTTCACACACCACACAACCCAATTCATTCAAGCACATCCTTGTTTTGTGATACCTCTACATGATTTATATAAAAAAATAAAACTTTTTTGTGCTTATTTCGAATTGTGCAATCGAATTTAATCTAATAATGAAAGTGGCCAGATGTGGCCAAGTGAGAGGCCAACTGACATCACCCAAGTCTGTGGCTGTCACTCGGGCGACACTTCATTGTCAATTGAGATACACCGAACTGCATTTGAATAAATGGGCACCACCATGAGGCAATCACTTCAGGTTGATAGACCTCTCTCCAAGATCACAATCAGGTCAGTTGAAGAGCAAACCTCATCTAGAACGTACATTTTCTCCCTACCAACACTCGTAATCATAGATTTCACATCATACTTTTGGACAATTAATTCATGAAAGAACAAACGTATAAAATTCATCTCAAGACATGATTTCACGATGCTGATGATGATGAGAAGGAGGAGAAGGAAAGCCCTGTAGGCAATAGATCAATCCACTCTTGTCATCGCAGATTATTCCCACACACACACAGCTGTTTATGCTCGTCGTAGTGACGATGTCTTAAGCAAGATTGATATTAAGTAGGGCAAATCTGTAAGCAAAGGTGTTTATCTAGAATTGTTTACAACAACAATGTGGGTTGAGATGAAGAAAAATTAGTCTCACCTCCCAACTTGTCACAAACGCAAGTGTCAATTTGAGTTTTTTAAAATTGAAAAATTTATATAGTCCTTGACTATGTTCAGTGACCAATAGATGTAGAACTAGAGGCTAAGAGGTATTATACCTCTGCCACCATGTTGCGATCAGGACCGGATTTAATGTAATCAACTGAAATCTACAGTAGAAGATGGTCTTACAAGACACTTTAAATAACCAGTTGCTTTGCGTAAGTAGTTGCTAACCACAACAGTATTCAGTTTATCTATGTTTATATTTATTTGGAATTTTTGAAGAAGTTCAATTAACACTTTGTTAGGTGTTTTGCGTACTTTTTGATCCAAAGCAATTTTACAAATTTTTAAAAATAAGAAGATTAACTCGTAAGTGCTTGACAAAAAATTGGGATTTTTGTATATTTCTTAGTTCAATTTTTAAATAAAAAATAAATTAAACTTATTAAAGATAAGTTTTGCAAGCCATAAAATAATTTCCAATAGCATTAAAACAACACAATCTATTCGCATGTTAATTTATTTTTTAAATATAGGCTAAACTGATATATTTTGCTTATTAATTTTTTTTAAAATTCTAAGTTGTTTTTATATAGTTACATTTATTTTGATTAAGTGTAATTAAATTTAAACAAGGTAAAGCAAAAAATCATTGTTTTGGTTGTTAATTCAAAAATTTTTTTTACTAAAACTAGCATTGAAACCCGTTGTTTATGCAAACAACTAATGTTTTTTAACATTGACGCACAAAGACGGCGAAGAATTCAATAAAAGGTTTATCCTCGGTTTAGTAAGCAATGTGTGTTGTCAAATTCTCTCCATGTAATAAATTGAATCCCCCCTAATGGTACTAAATGACTTAAGAGCTTAGTCGGAAGAGCTCTATAGAGGACTTTCCGAGTACTTTTCAAGGTCGCGCGTAACTTGAGAATCGTCGCTTGCTGGGAAATTACTTAACTTATTATGAAAAGACTCCACAGTTATCTCAATGTAACTATTAATAGCTCTACCATATATTCACATGGTACAACTTAGTGCAACACAGAATGGGCAGTTAAGTCGGGAGAGTTGACGCCTTTCCATCCATCTCCGCGGGCACTCTTAACTCTTCTGGTTAGAGAGATAAAGAGAGAGAGAGAGAGAGAGAGAGAGAGAGAGAGAAAGTGAGAGTGAGAGTGAGAAAACCAAAAATAATTGGTATGGCGGGAGATATGTGGCGAAGGTGAACGAATGCGAATATCAGTCACTGTCATACTCGAGATTCGAGGTGCCTCTCTCTCTCCCCTCTCTCTCTCTCTCTCTCTCTCTCTCTCTCTCTCTCTCTCTTATGCAATGTCTGAATTGATGTAGAAAATGTCAATGTGAAAGGTCTTCTTTCAATAAGTTGAACCTGAAATGTCTCACGTCGTTCTTGTGTTGACCGATTATATACGTTAGAGATAGAAAGAGAGAGAGAGAGAGAGAGAGAGAGAGAGAGAGGAGTCTAGAATTAACGTTGTACTCTAAGACCATTAGCACAACATGAGGGTAGCAATTATTGGCCAGTGCATGTGTTCTTTCCTTCCCCCCTCTCTCTCTCTCTCTCTCTCTCTCTCTTAATCTACAAGTGTTTATTTGTAAAGCAACAAGTAGCATAATCAAACTTTATACAATTTTTTTCCAACAAAGTCTGACAAAGTCAAGCTCAAAACTTTGGATTGCGGAAAGTAAAAATACAAATTTTGGAGGGATAAAATTTGTTGACAAATCTTTATCTTTGGTAAAAAGGGTTCCTGATTTGATTAGAAAACGTTTTGGTAGGAATATTGATATGATATCGCTTTGACGACAAGGTTAAAGTCTTGTGAAGAGTCGTATATGAGTAATTAAATAATAACCAAGCTTTTGAGCCAAACTATTTGATGTTATCAATCTTGCTAGAGGCACTGTGCACTAAGCACTAGAATTAACAGAATGTGAAATATTTTTGAAACATGGTGGTCATCATTTGAAAAAAGTAAAATATATTTTTAAAAATATTTCTTAAATCAATGCTAAACAAATAATTAAATTACTGTTTAAATCTGCCACAAACACTGATTTAATGTTTAGTACACTTTGTACCCAGAAGAAACAAAAATGTTATTTTTAGTTATGTATGAGAACATTGAGTCTTATCAAAGTAATTTACTGCCAGTTTAAGTGGACAAACAACCAAGTTTGTTAAACCAAATCATCTTCAGCTTGTTTGATCTTGATATGTTTTCGCAAGATTCAAACCTTGTAATAGTGACACTAAATAAAGACAAAAGATTGGTGATGAACAATCCGAAAAACATGAAACAAACTAACACAAACTGCAATTAAACAATAAAAAATAAAAAATATGACAAGTAGAACTATTGCTTCAGATTGTACTTTTTATAATTAATTGAAAAATAAATGAATAAATAATTGTGAAAATGTTTTGTTTGAAAATCGTAAAACATTGCTTGTGAAAAAATAGTTTTCAATAACAGTTTAATAATTTTGAATTAAAAGTAAATTGTAATATTAATTTTCCTAAATAAACTGTTTATTAATTTAAATAATGCAGGTTGTTCATTTAAAAGGATTTGTAATAATAAAAATTAAATTAAAAGTAATATTAAATGCAATTTTTAAAATTATTTTATTAGTTTTAGCAATCATTGAAAACGAGTATCAGATTTCAAGTTGACAGAGTTAAAACAAAAGTTAAAATTTACAAGAAGTTTTTTTATTATAAAAGTGTGTATAAAAGAAAATAATATTATTATAAGTTTTTATGCTTATACTGTTAAAAATACTGTCTGATTATAAGTCAACATTAAGCACGTTTCTGGTTATAACTCGACAAGTCTTTGTAATAGACTTTCAATTTAAACAATGTAAGTTTAT
>WURS02427579.1:0-16166 GCA_011762765.2 Rhinocypha anisoptera | reverse complement strand
GTGGACGGATAGAGTTAGGAACGAGGAAGTGTACAGAAGAGCGGAGGAAACTAAGGCATTGTGGGGTACAATAAGAAGAAGAAGAATGAGGTGGATAGGACACACCCTGAGGCATAATGGGTTCCTTAAGAATATAATAGGAAAAATAGAGGGGAGGGCCTCTCGAGAAAGACCGAGGGACAAATATATAGGGCAAATTATTAGAGACGTTATAAGTAAGACCTACCAAGGAGTAAGAGAGTAAGCACTAGATAGGAAAGGATGGAGGGCTGCAGTCAACCAATCTTCGGAGTGAAGTACTGATGAGGAGGTGGCCTTTTTTCTGTTTTGGTAGCGACATCTGGTATATTAACCTTTTATTATATATACTAAAGAAATAATGAGCTCATGCTTGCATTGATGCATTATGTCTACAGGAATACGTTATGAAATATCCTTCTTATAGTAGACCATTGCGCAACGATACTCATTGAATGGCTGTTTACATTAGGAAGTGAAAAACTAGAGCCGGAAGAAAGTAAAAATATATCGATTGGTAAGGTATATAAACACACATACACACATACCCACACACACATACACAAAGGCGACGACGATGAATCGTGCCCAAGCTTCCGACCGAAAATAGAAGATGTTGAGCATGTATTTTCTTCTGTCCGCGTTTCAACCGGGAAATAGAGGAACTGAAACGGTTCCTTCGGCAGCAGTTGTCGCCGGATAACATCGTACATACATCTGATGGTGGCCTCTGATGGGAATTGGAATGCAGTTGCAGATTATGCCTTATGTACTATAGAGAAGCTCCGACGATCAAAAAAGTGAGAAAAGGTCAGCCCGTGACCTAAAATGAATGTGAGACTGGTAGTGAATCTGTCGCCCCCCTCCCCGGAAAGTAATGCCTGACGGCGGTTCAGTGGGGAGGCACTTTTAGAAGAGGGAGGTGAATTTTTAGTGAGTAGAAATCTCACACTGTTGTGAAGTTCGGGCCCCACTTCGTCTCTTGAAGATTTTTCCCCTAAAAAAAACATACACAAAGGTATGGTAGTCTGTTATGATGACATATGTAAACAAATATATGTATGAAGTACACTGTTGAGGCCGTCACTTGGTGGAATTCCATGATAGAGTGATAGTTTTTTTTAATAACTATTATATTTCCTCAAAAGATACAAAAAATACAAAACACGACCGCGATGATCGCCGAAACCTGTCGTGTTTTGTATTTTTTTAATCTTTTGTGGAAATATAATAGTTATTAAAAAACCATCACCCCAATATATGTATGCATTCAAATCTAATGATTTCTGCTTAATTTTTTTGACTGTTTAACATCCCAAGTATCAGAAATGCGGATTTAAAAATGATTGGTGACAGTTACATTTTTTATGCCAGTAAAATTTTTTAACAGGATCAGGAGAAAAAGTAAATAAAAGGCTGTCCTCATAAATTCGATTTTATAATAAAGTTTATTACTCTGGTTATGCTTACATTGTTGGTTCATTTTCAACTTGATTACATGTAGCAATCAAAATCAAGGCGTTGCTTGCGAGGCAGAGGAAACGTGCTCTATTCAAACACTCTTTTTATACACAGCTGATGATGGGGTAGGGGCGCGGGATGGATTTGAGGACGTACATTTTTTACCCTTTCTCTTTGTCACATTTCTCCTACGCACGCGTCTTTTCTTACGTTTTTTAATTTTAACAGTGTCACTTTCATAATCAATATTTTTATCGAGATTCGGCGGGTTGCACGGTTCGTTTCCGTTTGCTTCCACTCTGGCTGAGGGTAATTGAGGACCAGAAAATTCCATTGCTCTTGCGACATGCTCGCGTGGTTGATTGAAAACCCATCGCGACTCAGGATTCTCCGAGTAAACCCTCTTATGCAGCAGGAACGGCAGTATTATCTCCAGATCTTTTCCGGGAGTTGGTGGACGTTCATCCGGGGGAGGAGTGGATGGGGGGCTCGGCGACGGATTCAAATGACGATCGATGTTCCGCATTTGATCTTCGCCGCACTCAACTCGGGCCCCACCGTTTATACCAAAGAAATATATGTGATGTCTCCCAGAGGTCATCTTGGTGGCACTCTCCTCCTGCGCATGAAGACAGATATTAGTAATCTAGTAGTGATCTTTAAGGTGTATATATTATGAATAAATATATATTATAAATAACTCTAAATATTAAATAATTAAATATATATATAATAAATGGAATAGTTGTTAGTATAGATCAAAGTAGGATGTAGTAGATTGGAATCCTACTCGGGTGAAAAGATACATTATTGGCTGAATATTTGGCGTAAATTTCAGGGTGATTATTTTCCTGAGGATGCTAGAAGCATATTGCCAGTTCCATTTTTCTTCCGTGAACTACAGTCTGCAGAAAAATGCCAGGGACATGTTGACGGTAATGCTATAGACGGCCAATGAGTTATGTTGTAGTAAAATAGGTTGAAAATGTCACTTTTTCCATGCGCGATCTGAACGTATGAACGATTTGAAGGTAACGAAACGGGTTATTTAGGTTGGGCGAATAGAACTGGATTAAGAAATACAAATTGCGTGCGGTTATTAACAGGATCTAAAAATTCATTGGTATAATTGTCTGTGATATGCATTGGTATAATTGTCTGTGTTATTAAAGAGTTTGTTGCGTGAATTTGGAGAAATGCTTTCACGTGGACGTGGATTTGCCTCCACTCGCCCTAACGGATGGGCGAAAATGTTTTAGTATCTCGTCTGAAGTTCTGCCTTACAAGATATGGCGTTTGCAAAGGATCTGCAATTGGGTATGAACCTGATAAATAGAAGATGAGCGAAAGTATGCCTCCAGTTTTCATATATATTATATTATATTTTTCAACAAAATTACACATTTACGAATCTTCCGACGCATGTACTCACTTACATGAGATATTTTAAGACGCCCACAAGAGGGAGAAAGTAGCGTCCATGAGATGAAATGAGTGCTCATATTTCACGAAACTACAAATATCTGACCTCTCACTTAGAGTGGATCTTAAGAAAATTGTATCTCTTTTTTTTATCAAGAAATCGTCTATCAACTTCAGAAATTTGATGGACCCCTGCGATAAGGCCCACTTTAAATACGTTCTACAGCGCAAATAGATTGAATATTATTGTCCCGACTTTGAATAAGTTCCTTAGATCATGTATGTATTTTATCGCTACTTCATGACTCTTCTGCTCTATACTGGCAACCCTCCTTTCTATTTTTTGTTTTTGTACTATGACACTCCCACTATCTCCTTAAATATCCGGTACCAGTGTTCTCTCACTTAGAGTGGGTGTTGAGGAAATTGTAACTTGCTTTGTCATTCCGTACTTCAGAAGATCCCGACAGATAGATACGATTCTCTCGTATATTCTCCTAGGTCTATTACTTAATATTTTATCAATATATTCCTATCCTTCGAAGGCGTCCATACGTTCCGCGGTGTTATTCATACGGCAAGACCGGGTTAGCCTGGTGGGTAGTGTTCTCGCCGGCTAACCCAAAGGTCGCGGGTTCGAATCCCGCCCAGGGCATGGATGTTGCGTTTGTCCAGATCGGTTTTTCTTTGAGTTGAAGAGGTGCGAAATGACCATAGCCGTCGAAGCACCCTATAAACAAAAATACTACTACTACTTCAGACGTCAAGACCTCTTTCTGTATGTTTTCTTACAGGCAAGGTTTAGGCAAAGCAAATCAAGGTTTAGACAAACCCATATGCAGATTTATGCCGACCTGTATGGCCCCTTAAGATAAAGGCCCCACTCAGAATAATTCTCGAAAACCACTATTGACGATATCCCATAAATAATTAACAAACAGCTTTAAAATCTGCGTACTTAATGTCTCCCTTCACATCGCCTAGATGCCTATTCCTTTTCTCCCTCTGCCTCACTCTCCCCACACAAAACATTCTATCTTAATAGCACGATGCTACACGTTTACATATCCTCTCAATAATTCTCCTATTCATCTTTTCTGTCTTTTAAGTACTACCGGTATTCAACCGCCATAGCCAGCAGCTTCAATGCGTGTTCATTTCAGTCCATTTTATATTTTTCGTCTCCCACTCTCAGATCTCGAACCTTATCCTTTTTTCCTCAAATACCAGTTTTTTTCTGCGCCGTGTAAGCCCACGCTCCCCATTTAAAAGTCTCTATAAACGTTACTTGACGTCATTTCCTGAAGTATCTACCGCTCGTTCGCCCACCATTCCCTTCTTTCTCCTAGAACAGTACCTTTCCCTCGCAATCCTTATTTCTATTTTCTTACTACTGTGCCCAGTATTTTCCAGAATACTTCCCAGATAATTCTTGGGCTATCTTTCATTTGACTCCTCTACCTTTAGATTTAAATGAAATGGGTGAACCTACCATGAATAACTGTCAGTGATCTGAAAAACAGTTCTAGATGTCACTGGAACATGCAAACTTTCCCATAATTTGAAGATATCAGCCCATGAAGAGGCCCTACTTGCCAGTAAACTAGCATCGAAAGATAATTATTTAGTCAAGGGAGATATGGATGGAAAATATATGTACAACGCATGGGCGATAAAGAATTAGCATCGATGGAAAAGGGAAAAACGCCCAGGGGAAAGAGTAGCACACTGCAACCGGCAAGAGATGATCAGGGAACTTTTACGGAGCATGAGAGTTACCAGCAAGTATGTTCAAAAATGGTTAGGAACTAGAAGCACATTCAGTCACTGCCTGGAGAGGAAAATATCGCTTTCAATTTTCTGTCGACGAGAATGTGTTTGGATATTTTGGTAAGGACCACGGGAGCTGAAGGCAGAGAGGAGGAATCGAACAACAATTGAGAATTCCTTCGACGAATTAACTCGAGGAAGAGTCTTGTGAGCAACTCGCGGGGGTACAGTAAATTGTCCGTGGACGAAGAAGGGACGTATCGTTAGCCCATGTGCGTCTGACCTAAGGTCTGAGGTGAGAGAAGAAAAAGGTCTGACCTAAGGTCTGAGCTAAAATGACTAGCCGAAAGTGTTTGGAAAAAACTAAAGTAGGTAATATTACTTTGCAAAATTTACACTTTTTGCAGGGGCACTAAGGGAGTAGTGATGTGGGATGAGAAACTGGAAGTGGTAGGTGGAAATGAATGCAAATATAAGAATTAGAACTTACCCGGATTTCGACAGATGTTCAAGTGCCAAGAAGCACGAGTATGGGATTCGATGAAAATCGATGAAAAGTATCGAAAATCAGGTTCCCAATATGTGTTACAAGAGAGCACGATGAAGAACTTTTATCCTGGAGACAGTTGTTCCACGTATGACTTCTCAGCTTTGCTGTCGTCCTTTATATAGGCTCCTTGTAAAGGGTTTTCCGGAAACAATGATGTTTTTAGAATATTGTAGCGGCAAGTATACGATTTCAGATTCCAAAATATTTATCATCCGTCGCAGACCTAAAATAAATGTTAAAAAAGCAATGCTTTTCCTGTAAACAATTTTTGCGTAGTATTTATCAAACATAAAACACTTGATTACTTCCGCTTTACTTAATGGAAAACACCAAGCTATATTTCCGAATTTCGGTCTTTTTACAGAGGACTCATAGTGCGGCACATCAAATAAACAAAGTCACAGGAAATTTTGAATTTTTATGCTGGGAGGCACAGTGATATATTTGGAATATAGGAGAGTCTTCGGCATTGATAACTTTATTTGGCACATCTCTCTTTATTTATGAACGAAAGTAACAATTTTAATAATGATCGTAAAAATGAAATTACACTAACCATATTTATAACTTTCTCTTCAACTATAAATGAAAGGGGGCAACTTAAAATTACTCATGGTAATGTCGTGAATTAGCAACTTGTTTTGAATTGGTCGCAGTTGAATTGGGGTAAACTAAAAGGTCTACTAATACAACACATAGCTGACAACACGTACATGACTCAACCGTCTTAAGAAAGGAAATTTTAAAAGAAAAGGATAGTTCATTATTATACCATGAGGGACGACATTGCAATTGCTATATTTTATTGCCAATTAGCCACTTAAAGAATACAAAAGATAAGAGTACCACTTTGGCAAAAACCACAAATTCATTTCAAGAAACTGGAAACAGTCCCATTTTCGGTTGCCTGGAAAAATATTAGTAAGAAGCTCGCTGAGCGTTCGTTGAAGTCACACTAGAACTAACAGCATGTAAGCAGGGGAGACACCATCATTTGAAGATGAAGTATATAGGATGATGATAATCTATAAAAACATTCTGTCACTTCAGAAAAGTAGAAGTATTTTTGTACTAGTTTCTAGGGTGCTTCGACGGCTATAGTCATTTCGCACCTCTTCACGTCACAGAAAAAGCCCATATGGAAAAAACACAACAACCACCGCCCTGAGCTGGACTTGAACCCGCGATCTTTGGGTGCCATCGTTCACCTACCTTCTTCCTTTCTTCGGGGCCCTTCCGCTGCGATTTTCCTGGGTAAGGGAAAGTGTTAAAGAATGCACGAGGTCTAGGCGTCCATAGGAATCGGGCCCACCCGGATTACCACGACATTAATCTGACGAAGAAAACGGTAAAGAGGGCACGTTGGACAGTTGAGGAGAAATCCATGCAGGCAAGGACAGAAGCCCGAATCCTGCTAGAAGCCGAAGGAACTGGGATCAAGGTGCTCTCAAACATAAACCAAAGACTGGTGGAAATATCTGGTAGAGAGTTGAGGCGGTGTTGAAAGTTCGGAGCCGTGCTAGTCACGCCGACAGAGTCCGGTCAGCAATAAACGACTTAAGGGGAATGATCCTGTGTAATGTTGACCCTCCTGCCACAGCGGCACCTGGTCCGGAGCCTGGTGTATCCCCACCAACCTCGACTCGGATACCCTTGGATCATATAAAGAGCCTTAAAATTAAATCTGAGGGGAAGTTTCTGGGGGATGTGTTGCAGGATATCTGCAAAAAGATCGAGGCTACTTCTAAGGAGGGTCTCCTCTCTGACCTTGCCATTTATCTATGTAGACCATATCTTTCGGATGCCCCACTCCATCACAAGGAGTCCTTCACCTCCCGTAATCAATTTAAATAAGAGACAGCTCAGGCGGAGGGAGTACCTCAATGTTTAGAATCTCTGGAAGAAGGACAGGGGAAGATGTTGGAGATTGTTAGAGTCCGATCAGCTGGACCAGACGATGACGGTACTTAAGGAGATCGTGGTCTCATACTTAGGACAGCATGCAGCCGACTTCGTTTCAAAAGAACTAGCCAGGAACCATCTTAAGCTCACAGACGGAGGCACTCCATTTGATACCACCAAAGCGCTTAGTAAGAGATGGGCGGAAGCCCTTCATAAGTCAGTAGACGGGACTACTTTACGGCGTGCTTGAGAGGTCCCCCAGCAGAATTCGTGGTTGAGTGATGGAACACGCTTTCTGTATAGGAAGGACTACATCAACTCCATCCGACTTAGAATTAATGCCACTCCTCTTCGATCCAGGACCTCTCGTGGCCGCCTCAACGACCGAAGTTTTAGGGCTGGCTGTGGTACGACAGAGACCCTAAACCAGGTTCTGCAGTACTGCCATCAGATCCATGGCCCTAGGGTGAAGAGGCACGATGCAGTGGTCTCATACCTGGAGCGAGATCTGCAGAACCTAGACTTCAGCGTGGGAAGGGAGGAAAAGTATATATGCAACGGATCTATTGCGACAAAAGGCAACAAGATCTATGTCATAGACGCTCAGGTGATAGGCGAGCAGGTCGACTTAGAGAAGAACACCTGGAAGGTGATGTAGTACCAGGGGAACGAATAGCTTATCCAGGATATCAAGGAGAGAAAGGGTCTGCAGGAGATTGAGGAGTTCGCGATCACTTTGAGCTGTTGGGGGATATAGAGCAGGAGATCGGTACGGGATGCCTTGAAAGCATTTTAATATCTTCTTGCTAACAATATTATTATTTTGCTTCATCTTTTCCTTGGTATTTCATTCAACGGCGACTTTGTTGCCTCAGTAGCAAAATTGACGCACCTGGCTAGTAAGATTTTCCCTGTTTTTCTTTGGCATTTGTTTTCCTTACTTAGGCTGCCGTCTGTTTCTTTAGTTTTATTATTGTTTATCTTTGGGTTGTTTCCTAATTAAATTATCCATTATCGACACTACAGCAACATGCCAGTTGGCACTTCCTGTATTGTTACAGCCGCATTTTCCTAATCTTTGCTCTCGTTTTATGCCCTTTCGATGTTGACATCCAAGCTCAACAGCGGTAGTGACCATCCCAACCCTACTTATTTCTTTGTCCTTTCCTCTTATATGCTTCACTGCTGTTTACACCCTTTAAAGAGCGTATGTCAGTTTTCTATCATTTTAATTAATTCCGGCATGAACAGAATACCTATAATTTTTCCAATATAAAACTTCTTCTAATCTCGCCTTCAATATAAACCACTAAATGAGGACACCTTTCCTACTTCTTGCAAATTTGAACTTGCGCTCACCTAAAAATTCCAATTTTCTCTCAATTATTGTGCGTATCACACCTGTCATTGTCTTAGGTGCGTGACTCGCCAGGCTAATCGTACAGAGAGTTTTGTATTCCTCTTCCCGTTCTTTCTTCGTGTTGTGGCGATTTGTGTTCTTCCTGAGATACAACTTCTATAAACGTCTTGTGAGGGTATCAGAGATTTTATTGACTAACTGGATCAGTGTTCGCTTTTTACAATTTTTTAGTAGTTCCGATAGTAATTCTGTATTTCCGCAATCATTTTTGGTATTAGGTCCTTAATGCTATAAAAAATTCTACCCTGATTTTAGAAACTCTTTTCTCCTCACCTTTATCTTCCAGTGTTCTTCTCCTCATTAATGTTCCAATTTGAAAAGAACCCTACCCCAGTTATACAGCTCCAAAAGTGCCCTCCAATAGGAGGATATATATATATATATATACTCTTAATTAAAACTTGTAATTCTGCTCTGATATATTCTTCAATGTTTAGGAAATCATATTCATTTAATCTTAATTATTTTACTAAAAGACTCTACCAAATGGAGATTTCTACTGATTGATATTAATTAATAGTTAATAATACTAATTAGCCAGGGCTTCCCAGCATCGAATTTTTAAAGTTGAATTTAGTTATCATCCCGAATTTGGATGGCAATTTAAATGGCATTTCAAATGCTAACATTATTAACGAAATTGTTGAATTTTTAGAAATTTCACCTGCTGTGATGATATATGGGGAACAAGTAATGTTGAAGCCGCGAACTAGTTTAACTTAAAGGGGGTAAAATGAGTAACGCTGCTATTTCCACATGAATTTTTATTTGGTACGACCATGGTTTCGTAGATGATGTAACTAGGCTCGCGTTACTTATTTTACCCCCTGTATGAAGGATTTACACAAAGTTCTGCCTGAGATTGTGTCGTAGTTTAACTTACTTGGGTTTCGTAATTGATACAAATACAACTAGTGTTTTGTTAACCGAAGAGACGGTCAGAAAAGTTGTGTTACGTTAAATATGTGAAAACTTGCTCTGCTAATAACTTAAAATGTTTTCTAGAACGTACATTCAGACCAACAAACATGCCAAGGTCTCCATGAAATTATTCTCATATCCCCCATGAGTCCTATACGCCGTATTTATGTTGTACGGCAGTATGACAAACGCTGACGACCTGAATGTGACATCGCATAGTAAGTTGATTTACATACGGGTGGTCACTATTTACCTTAGTGTAGATTAGTGACCACCCGCACAGTACTCTTGAAAACAAAGTTACGGCATGTTACATTCCGAGCATGTTCTAAGCGAGATTAAGAAGGACTGGTGATATAAGTGTCATCTTTCTCTTCGGACTCTTTCTCCCTTCCTCCAACCCACTCGCCTCCCTCCCATTTCTTCGCTCCCCACCCCTCGCCCCTCATATCTCACGGGGCCAAGGGCAAATTTCTCTCGAGTCAACGCCTCAAAGGAGATTGAAACGCAGTCCCGCCCACTCCTGTGTTTAAAACCACCTCGCCCCTGGACACCGATCCACCCTTTTGGCTCCCACTACAGATACCCGATGTGGTTGCTCATTGTTATGTAATCCACACAGGAAACCGTAATGTATTATAGGTCATTCAGCTTTGGCGTTTCGTGGATTCTGCGATATTGTGAATTTTGTTGGACTTGGCTATTGACCGGGGGGTCCAGAGTTCAAGGCTCGATGACGAGTCTGGACCCATCCAGCTAAACTAAGGCTGAGACTGATTTTCCTTAGCCTACCGCCCTAAATTATAAATTTTTACAAGCCATTGGGCTTAAAAAGTGCCAGACTCTGCTGTCATTCTATCCGAACTTAGGGTATCATTTCGGGAAGTCATAATTTAAGTCTCTTGGAATCTTTAGTTTTTGGCAGCCTTCCTGCATTCCTCCCTAGTCTTCTGTGTGTTCACCATTTTACTGTCCGCACTCACACAAAAACCGGACCGTTTACTACCAAATATACTTCAGATACCTGGTCTTCAATTTCATCTCAAAATGACGCATTAGTTTTCAGTGAAACATTTGAATAATCATCGTTAGCCCTATGATTACGGTTGTCATAATGAATAAGGTAGATAGATCATATATATAAAACTGAATCACTTATTTTGCCGACGACCTAAACTAAAAATCGTATCCAAATTCAAAATGAATAGACTTCGGAATATCAATTTGCACTCAACTGTACTCCTTCTATCACGGACGTTGATCATTTCTGTTCGAGGCAATGAATTATTTCTCCTAGAATTTGTTCTTGGAAGCACTTATTTCCAAATTTAGTATTTTCATCTGCATCTACATAATACCCTGCAAGCCTCCACAAGGTTGCGTTGCAGGGGGTGAGTCACCACCATACATTCACATGCACTCTCAACGCACATGATACAAGTCATGCATTACGCACAACAAGAAGAAACTACCATGCAAAACCTAATACGAGAACTACAAAACATGCTGGACAATGTCAGACCGCTCACAACAAGTATGCATAACAACTAAAAAATGTCCTTACAAAGTGCAAGGTCAAGGCGATAAACTACATTTTAAATACAAGCAAGAAAATATATAAATATACATTAACTACCCTGATTGCTAACTCCGGACATGTGATAATATTTATTGCGATCACTAATTGTGCGAGGAAAAAATGACATTATGTATCTATCTGTTCGGCATCCTAATAGTTGTATCTGTTCGGCATCCCAATAGATATATTTAGAAATGCTGTGGTCTTGGACATCCGTCAAAGTTATGTCCTTTTTTTTAGAGACGAGTATGAAATATAAAAATCATTCCTTATGAGTTACTTGGGAAATTTATTTTCGACCTCGTTGGAATTTGCAACATTGAGTCGCCTCTTTTCCTCCAAGCGACCTTTTAATATCTCCTCTACTTTTCACGTAATTTTGAAAATACGAATACGTGATCCTTAATGTGAGTTATTTTCCCTCCTTTCCGTAACAGTTGAGGAAATGGGGTGATGTCATTATACGCAATCGAGTTAACTAGCCGGCCGACTGATTTCGTTCGCGAAGCCCATTTTCCTGCCGCTTGGTTAACTCCGAGGGAGACGGGTGGACTTCGGATTTTTTGGTCGTCGCGTTGTAATGTAGCGGACGAAACGCAAGGGCTTAATTCAAACGGATTCCCATGATCCCACGCTCAAACTCTCTCTCTAATCCTTGGTGGGACAAAATACGGCGTGCCTTCCGCAATGGGTTCGTGAGAAAATTTCGTGTGTCGCAGCAAATATTTGGGAATAACGCTCGTGGATGAACTCGGGAAAGAAGGTTACTGTTGGTTAAACCTTTTTCACTCTAGGAAAATCTCCTTACTGCCCTCGTTAAGCTGGAGACTCGTTTACGTCCATTGTGACGTATATTCTGGACTACGGTCAATAAGTCTTAACAGCATTACAATCAAAATTCCAAATTTGCAATTGAATTTAGATTGCATTAAATTCAATTCACGTATTAGGCTACCAAATCATGCTTAAATGATACATTGGAATTTGAAAATGGGTTATAATGTTGATATTGCCCCTTTATATATATATATATATATATATACTCACACACGAAACCAAACTTGTAGAAGAGAAACAGAACACAAGTAAAAGAAGAACTACACAAGGATACGAATTTTGGTGGTCGTGGCATGCCTTTTTCTTCAGGATCGAGGAAGAAAAATATATATCATATATGTATATTATTATATAATATATATTATATATTTTATACATTATATATATTAAATATATATTTTTTATATTATATATATATTGAGACACAAACACAAAAACATAGATACAAAAAATAAAGAAACACTTTTTTTTCAATCTTCTAAACCACCTTCTTCAGAAGAGAGACTGGGTGCAAATGGGTCTCTAAACAACAACTTAACATGCTTACAAGATACGTAAACACTCCTATACCATTCCATTTCCCAAATCCTACAATAATCTCTCTATCTCTGCACTACTTTTCGCTTGGGTCCTTCCATCTATTCTGAAGAACCTTTTTCCCATACCAAGCAATAATTATACCGTATCTACTTCCCTCATGCTCCTCGGTTACCTACAGCCTTCCTCCGTGTCAGCTTTCCTCCCGGTTCCAAAGAATGACTCCCTCCATAATCTCGATTTTGATAGCTGATACAATCTTTCTTCCTTTCTCCCGTTAGCCACACCTACATCTCTTAAAACAATTGAAATTGTATGTATTTGGTTGCTACAACTCTTTCGCCATCCGAGGATAAACTTTGTCCATTATTTACGTCAGGCTTAGCTATAGTTTATCCATTTTTTTCCAAATTACTGCCTTCTGTCAATTCATTCCATTATCTTCATTTCTTTTCTATTACGAGTTATAGTTCGGCCGCTCATAAATGGTCCTTATTGGTGAACGGCGGGTGGAGCTACAACTACCTACCCCCCTCCCGGTTTTGCATCCCCTACTTTACTCTGTCACTCACACACTGGAGGAGAGGCAAATAGTGTTGCCAGTTTCCCTCACACCGGCGCAGGGAAATTAATATAATATATTAATATTGATAAACGTCTTTATTGTCATCTGAAACATGAGAAATTGCACATAAATCCCTAAGTTAACAAACAAACATAAGCTCTCAAAACCAAGAGAGAGATAACCGAAACGACAAGAGTTGGCAGCTACGATGACGCTGGTAGGGGAGGCACGGTGGGGGAAGGAAGGAGCCCGGAGTGGGGGGTAGC
Source organism: Rhinocypha anisoptera (assembly GCA_011762765.2). NCBI lineage: Eukaryota > Metazoa > Arthropoda > Insecta > Odonata > Chlorocyphidae > Rhinocypha > Rhinocypha anisoptera. The sequence goes on along the minus strand of WURS02427579.1, from coordinate 2,918 downwards.
CGAGGACAGAGAGGGAGTGCGCAGAAATTTTGGCGCAGGACCATTTCAACGCGGTCTGACTCTACTGTTAGTTGCAATATTGCTAAGTTATCGATCCACTTATTATTGGCCAATCTACAATCCCTCATTGCACTTTTCCTGCCACTTCCCTTCCTTACCAGTTCCCTATATCTAACCCACTAACGCCTTTCCTTCAAACTCTTCCTCTTGAAGAAGATGGTTTTTAGCATCACCGAAAATTGAGAAAAGTGAGTGTTTTCTATATTTTTTGTCTGCTGTGTTTCTCTAGTCCGAACATATGTATATGATTAATTAATTTTTATACGTAATATTCACCAGCCGAAAAGTGATAATTGGTGATAATTATGTCACGCTTATAAGATAGCAAGTGCACTTGTTATAGGGTGTGATAGGTACGTTGCCTTCAAATATACCCCTGTGTGTAATCATAAAACGCTCGTCAAAATATGAATAACAGATTTTTTTATCCGAATTTTCGGTGTTCCATTTTCGTTTTGATGAGATAACGTAATTTAGGTAAGAGAGAGACATGGGGATATCTCCCATTACTGGAGTCGATTAGTTTTAAATAACCTGGATAGACTAGTAAAAAGTATTCATTTGGTAATTTTTCCCCTTTTGATATTATCCCGGTGAGTAGTTCAAAAGTCCTTTGATAAGTCACAGTTACTTTGGGTTTGGCCTTGTTGGGATACTTTTCCGTTAATCATTTGTTCATTTGATGCACGTATTTAGCAACGTACCTAATTTTGGTCCCCATATGGTTCCCTACATTCTTTCAAGCGTCCCATCAATTAATATAGGGGGAGATCCTTTAAGTACTATTTATATGCTATAATTATTTGAAACTTGTACAGTAACTTTGTACAGTAGCACAGCAACTTGCACAGTACCACATTAGCGTTTAATTTGTACAGCAACTTGAATAGTAGCAACTTTTACTCCAGTAGAAATCGGGATGCATTGAAAGACCAAATAGGAATACTAAATCAAAATATAAATTTGCAAATATATTTTCTTCTTGAAATCCCTTGAAGAAAAAGTTTTCCAAAGGTGGTGAAGAAATTTTCGACTAGCATTAGATCAACCAGATTAATAAATATCTAAAGGTATTCTAAACGTAAGGGTCATATTAGATGGTTTCTCTCTTAGATGTGATTCAATATGACGGATTGAAGAACAATCTTAATGCCGGGCGGGTTATCCTGGGGGTAGCTCGCTCGCCGGGTAACCCAGAGGTCGCGGGTTCTAGTCTTGTCCAGGGCAATGTTGTTGTGTTTGTCCAAAATGGTTTTTTTCTATGATATTGAAGAGGTATCAATGAAGAGGCCATAGCTGTCGATGAACCCTATAAACAAATATACGTACTATATTAGCTTTTTACTTGCTTAACTCTGATTTACTATAAGCCTGATTTTATATTCATTGCTTTTTGTAACAATAATGGCTTACTTTGCTAAGGAAATTTATATTTTATTGTTTAATTTAGAATACGCTTGACCATTGCATCATGTCAGAAAAAAATATGTAACCCTTCTTTATTTTTGGGGATGAATTGTCGAATATTCATTTAATAAATGCAAAATATTTGCATGGAAACCCTTTGGATATAGGTATCTAGCATTTTGTACTAATATTATGCTGATTTTTAAAGTCTTATCAGGATCTCTACAGTGAAAATCGAGTTATCAAATGGATAATGAATGTTAGTGGATGAGTGGTAATGTGTATGATAAATCTGAGAATTAGACGGTTTATGAACTCCACTCGGGAAAAAATCACCAGGAAAGATGTTTCTTGGGCGACGCTTGCAATGACAGTCCTGGTAACCCTCAGAAAAATGGCAGATTAAGGCGTCAATAGCGTCGGGCAAGAACTATCTATCATCTCTGTTGGTCAATGCGAAACGAATTCATCAGCTCAAAGTTTGTATTAGACAAATACTTCCAGTTTTGCTAACTTAGTGAAGTCCTACCTGCCCTCTCATAAAACCCCCATGGAGTTATTTCCACCAAAGGGGTTATATTCACATTCCCACCTCTTACCTTTTGTTATGCATAACCTCGTGGTTTGTTTCAAACTACATCACAATATAAGAAGTCATAGTGATTTTTTTCCATTTATAGAATCTCATTCCATCCCTCCTGATCCGGGACAACTTTCATAATGATAAATCTTCATTCTGCTCTTTTTCTTACATTAATGAAAATCGGTATTGAACTTGGTCTTTGAAAAGTCTATCGCTGCATCATATTTTTTATTTTTACTGAAAACCTCCCGTTCTATTATCAGAATTTCATTAATTGCAGAGAGACTGTAGAAGTATGCATATGTTGACCGTGTTTTATTTTGATCGTTACCATGGATTCGGATGTGGAGGGCATTGTTTCGTGTTAGAGCATTGAGGATAGTTTTCATTTGTAACGTGAATCGAATAACTGCTTCATATTCCGAAGAGGTTTCGCGACAACGGGAATATTTTTTCGCGTTTCGATATTTCAGAGTGTAGGAAGTGTAGGAAAACGACAAGTTGCTAAAGGGCGGAAAAAAAAGGGAATTAAATTTACAATCTCGTACCAATATCAATGAATCCCGTAGGAAAATTAACGGGACCGGAATCGAACAGATAAAACCGGGACTAATTCGGCGAGACCGGTGTTGTCCCCCGCTTCCTCCATTCATCCTCCTCCCTGCTGCTTCCCTTCCAGTACAACCCCCTTAAACCTTCCCTCCCCCTTCCAGTTCCAGTCCCCTCAGTTGCGCGAATCGCCTCCTCCTCCTCCCCTTTTCGCAACAATGCTACGGTGTGTTAACTGGAGCGTGTACTCCTAGCGGTAATCACGCCGATAGAGATGAGCCTTCCGTGCTTGAGCTCGCGTGCAGCGCGTACGTACGTC
>WURS02427570.1:0-16166 GCA_011762765.2 Rhinocypha anisoptera | reverse complement strand
CCTGAGGATGGCTTAGCAAGCCGAAACGCGTTGTACGCAATAAATATTTTGTGGAAAAGTGCATATCTTTATTCATAACTATAGTAAATTGCTGCAGGGGTTTCTGCTGTGATTTTCAGATGGAATCTGAGTTTTCCAATTCCTCCAGCATTGTTTTGTTCTGAAGGACAACAGTGTCATTAGTTTTTCAGTTGGCATCTTCGGACCTGAAGATACCGACTGGAATGCCGGCGAACTGTCATCTATCAGGACAAAATGCGGGAGGAACCTGAAAACTCAAGATTCCTCAAACTATGGTAAATATTTGGGCAACTTTTTTTACACTGGAATAATTTGTATTTGTAAAAATACAGAAATATTCCTTCTCACTCTCTGATAGTAAACTCTTATACAATAGCCGATACAATTCTGTTAAAAGGTAACCTCAGGTTCACTTTCTTCTGTGTTGCAATCTTGGAACTAAATGCAATCAATTTGTCTTGCTCTTAAATTGTTTTAAAAATAATGGCCAAGGATCAGGGTTAATTCCAAACGTTTTGTGCATCACATGGTGTACATTATCTGTGAACATTACAATATCTCCGTCTGAATGGATCATTTAAAATATTGGCTTACTTGACACAATCATAAGTGGTTGGTCAAGACCACGAATAAGCAAGGGAAATACCTGCATTTCGAAAAATAAAAAAACACTTGGTTCAGTTACACAGGATATATTTAAGAAAGCCGACCTGGTGAGTTTGAAACTTTTCAAGTTTGTAAAAATATCCAGCAGAACTAAACCAAGTGTATTTTATTTTTCAAAATGTCAAAATTCCACCAAGTTATGTAACATGCTTGCTATTGAGTTTATTTGTAATACCCAGGGTTGAGAAAATTAATAATAAAAAAGGCGGCTGTGGATAAGGGCTGTGGTAGACAAAACCACGGTTGAAAAGGGAAAACTGTAAATGATTCCTCCGCAAGCACATGGATGGTTTTAAATCATATTTTGACCAAATGATGTGGGCGAATTCAAGAAAAAGTCCCCATGAACAACCTTCTATTTCTTGATGCAGGTCGGATGCTTGTGACCGTGACGATCTTTCTTGTGACAACTGCCCCTGGAGTGCCGCCACTTCCTGCTGCAGTGCCTCCCTCTGTGTCTGCATTTGTGCCATCGAAGCACTCAGTTCAGAGCGGGCCTGCTCGGCAGTTGTGCGTGCAACTGTGAGCTCAGCCACTTGCTTCTTAAGACGGGCACTTGCCTCCACTTCCCCCTTAAGTTTCTCCTGCATCTCAGTAGCCTTTGAAGGGTAAAGATTGAAACAAACAACCCAAATATTAATTTCCATTAGAGCATAATGGAGGAAAATTTTGTTAAAAATACCTGTACACTTCAATTGCATATCAACTACACTGGAAAAATCAAGGAATTGATAGCATATTGGACTTTTTAATCCAGACCTCTTTAAGTCTCCAGGGTTAACAGTAACTAAGAAAGCTCTAAGCACAGAAATGGCATTAAATGATACCTTCAATTCCCTAAAATGCATATCATAAAATGTAGGACGGCAAGAGATATTAAGGAAAACTTCCCGAATTTTGTCCCAGAATTATATCTTTTCCCAAGTTCTTATTCCACTGCTAGAAAAGTTGCAATGGTATATTTAACATAATGAAATGTTTTGCTCAAACATTTGTTAAATAATTTCAGCCAACACAGCTGGAATTATAAGGATTAATATCATGAAAATGTAAATGTATTTCTATATCTTTAAAGTTCTATGACACTCACTTCATAATAAGGAAAGAGACTAATTCATCACACAAACTTTAAATATTAATTGCTATCAGATTCTTTTTAACATTTTTAAAAACCAGATGATTCGACAAATTGTAGTCTCAGGCTTCACTATACAGAAACATTAAAATTGTAAAAGGTATGGGAAAACACTTGTAATTTCCACTTAAAACATATTATGAACACGACCTGTGTTTTGAGTCCTTTCATCTTTACCTGAAAATGACTCAAGGAGTCAAAACCAAGGTAGTGTTTTTAATAATTTTAAGTGGGAATTTGAGAAAAGCACCAACTAAAGTAAGAAGGGTGCTGGTCCAAAGGCGGATAGTTCAGCTACAAAATTCACTTAGTGCATTATTACTTTGTGCAATGTTGGGAGATTCTTCCAGACACCCAGATAAGGCAATGTGGGTAATTTTAAGGGTGCCAGATCTTCCTGTAGAAATTCCAGACACTATGGGGAAAGGCAATGAACCCTATCCTAATACGGGAAAATCACAAGGTATATCACATCTAATTACAAGGAGAGCACTGCCCTCACACATTGAAGCAGCGTTCAGTTAGTTTCTGTGAATATTTAGTGAAGAAGTATAATGATGTCAATATGAAAGAAAATCATTCAAGTTCAAATCTCACCTTTTGGGAAACAATGCCAATCTTTGAAAATTATAATAAATCTGTATTAAAATAGACGTTAACTGAAATGCAAGGATTAAAACTGTAAAGAGATGACTCTAATCAGAAATAAACATACCTGTTTCTCCAAAAAACTGATTTTTTCATTCACTTGCTGGTTGTTATTCATTTCTCTATTCCTTCGTCCTTGTTCTTCCTCCAGCTTTCTCTTTATTTCTTGGAGTTGTGATTCAGCCTTACGTCTCACCTCGGACTCCATATCAACTTTTCGATGAGCCTAAATGAAAATTAGACACACATCTGAGAATGGTTCAACAAATCAAGCCAAGAGTAGTAAGATGAACTATGCTGCCACACTGGGAATTAGTAAAGTCAATTTTTAAAGGCTGGATTTATCTCTTCTAAAATAATCATAATAAGTCTTTGCTCTCAAGGAAATCAGTAATTTATTCTAAAAATGGATAATATATGAATAATTAACATTAAATTCTGTAACTCTGAGGAAATGTGACACATTTCATGTAGGTATGAACGGTTGATACTGCACAGTGCCAATTTCACATTAAAGAGTAAAATGAAGTCTGGGTGAAAATTACTATATGTGGAAGCCACCATAGTTTAAACATGAGCACTGAGCGTCCTAATAAATAATAAGAAAATGTTTATTCCAAAATTTAAAACCACGATATCCTGTTGTAATGTTTACGCTCAGGATTTCAGGCCTTTGATGTTTCGGATGGTGGTATTCACACACCTCTTTGAGTTCATGACGAATGATGGCAAGGGTTGACTGTGCCTGAGTGGCTTCGGATCTTGCAGTGGCCTCTCGATTGATTGTGGCTTCCAACTGCGCTGCAAGGGTATCTGCTTTGACTTCCGCATCCTTGGCAGCAATCCGTGCTCTCTGCGTTTCCTCCTCTGCATGCCGTACTGCCAGCTCCCGACCCTCCAATTGTGCTATCCCGCCACCCTGCAAAGCCATCAAACAATTAACGGAATGCGGTAGAAGAGCTGGGTGTTGGGGCAGCGGAGAGCTTTTTCACCTACCTTCAATCTCCCTACAGCATTGGAATTATACGATAGAATTTCAGTGAGCTTGAGAGAACATGAATGGGAGATGAAATCAAATTAAAAAATCCTTAGTGTGTAAAGTTCTTCGCTAAAAGAGGGACAAACTGAAGAAAATATAACAGGAATTCAAAGAGGCCAATTGAAAAAAAAATATGATCTTACATAAAGTACTTCGTCTGGTCCTTTCAGTTTATAGTAATATTTAACTCTGGATGTAAATTGAACAATGCACAAAGAACTTCAAACATAAACACTTTCAAAATAACAAATGATAATTTCCAGACAGTTCATTAAATAGATTTCATGTAAGCACTGGTAAGGTATTAGAAGTACAGTGTTTTTGAAGGTACAATATCAGATAGGAGTTGTATGCTATGAACTACTAAAAAAGTCCCTAAGAAAATACGTCATCACGATAAAAAATCCACTAGTTTTTTACCTAACTATTCATGACCAATTAATAAAAACTATAAAATGCATTTACATTAATTTAAAAAGCACAACTGTTTTAAATTAAGATATTATTACAAATTGATTACAAAAAATGACAGATAAATTTAATATAGGCTGATGTGACTTACACACGCAGAATAAGTATTTTATGTAGTTGATTGAAGAGGCATTTACTTTGTGGAAATCTTTCATTTTGGAAGAATTAAAAGATTTTGTTTTCCATTTAATGAGAAAGTGAATGGTGGGGGAGTTAAGTGGAAAGCAGTCTTGTTATTAATTTTTTTTATTCTGGCCAACATAAATATTTTAACCCATTGCATAGAAACTGAATTATATTAATGGAACTAACATTAAAAAAAAAACAATACTCACGATATCAACCTGGATCAATTGAGAACATTGAGAAGGCATGAAAAAAATCAAAAAAAGATTTTAATGATTGATATTTTGACTCATACCACAACAGCCAACTGGCAAAAAAACACAATAAATAGAAAATTAGGGAATGAATAGTAAAACAATTGTTTGTTCTTTTATGACTCACATTTCAGATGGAAGTTTTAGGCTGGATCTTACAACCTTCTACACCTTACAGATACTGAAGTGAAGTAATAATGGAAAATGTCAGGGATGAAGAGGAGAGTACATGATGGGGGAGGGAGAGAGATATGGAGAAAGCAGTGGGAAAATACAATGGGAATACTGGATCATTTGTATAAATTGAGCTAGCAGATATGAAATACAGTGAAACTGAGAATATTTGAAAGCTCGTGAGATTCCATCTGTAATTAGGGTTGGGATTTGGGGTGTGATTCCAAAATGGAGAGAGAAAAACATTTACTGTATTCACCCAAAAATTTAGACAAGGATTTTTTCCAAATTTAGCCTCAGAAAAATGTGAAGTTGTCTTATATTCAAGTCCTCTTATATGTAAGCGGTAAATATAGTACTTAAATATTTATTACACATTTCTGTGATACCATATTTACCCATAAATAAAATGAGGATTTTTTTCCAAATTTATCCTCAGAAAAATGTGGGGTCATCTTATATTCAAGTTACCTTATAATCAGGTAAATACTATAGAGCTACAATAGGTCGAGCGAGTGTTGGCTAATAAGCATTGTGCAATCATTGGTCATGTGACTTAAGGCAAGATGACGTTTGTCATGGTTACACCTTTTGTTTATTTATCTATATTAAGTGTCTCGTAGGATTAAAATGCCAAGTAGGTAATCTTTCCAGGGAATAACTTAATCTTAATTCAATAACAGGACCATTACATACGTATTTAAATTGAATTTTAATTTTTTGTGGTTTTTTTTCATGTTTTTATTTGATTTTATAATATTTTCATCATGAACTTGAGTAAGACTTTGTTGTCACAATGTTTTTTTAAAGTTCTGTGATACTTCCTGAATGGAAAATTAGTGATTTCCCTGTTTGCATATGAAATCCTGTGCTCCTTAAATTTTGAATTTGCAATTAAAGTTTAGAGCAATTAGTGTATATTGGTTCAGCGTGTAGTTTCAACCAATCGCATGCCACAGTGGAAAAGTCAGATGTGACAGTGATGGCACAACTATCTCCCTACTGCGCAGCCAGGAGGCTTGCTCTACCTAATTATAACTCCAGGGTAAATACGGTATTAAAAGGGAGGTTGTGAGAGGCAGAGTGAATGGGGACTGGAAACGAAGCAAGATGAATGGAGTAAAAAGAGTAGTTATGAGTAGACATGACCAGCGGAGTTGTACATACACTTTGTAAAATGCTGGACATTTATCACAGGAGAGGAGATAAATAATGTTTTTGGTGAGGGAGTTAGCATGGGAGCGAGAAAGGGAGGCCACGAGGGGGCATGGAAGGAGGTGTAGAATAGAGGAGTGGACAGGTCTTGTATCCGGCCAGGCAGTTGCAGGAAGAGGAGCGATGGTAATGAGATTTGAAGCCATTTGAAGATGATGGAGGGACATCAAGGCAGGAAAGAGGAATTCATGTTGTTGGTCACAGTCTCCATCAGTCAAAGAAGAAGGCTGCAAGATGCAGCCAAAAGCTTCTGTATAAATTGTGTCCTTAAATTGAAATTTAACAATTGATCAATGTAAAACACTCATGTGAAAAGGCTGTTGTTGTATATTAGCTTAATGAAACTGATACTAAATACCATATTTGTAATTAGATCCAATATCAATCTGTAATGTTCATTAATCAATGGGTAAATGAAGTTAACTCAAATTTTAATGCACACGTCATTTGAGAGTTGCTATGTATCATATTTATTTAGTATTGATGCATTGTTCATTATGGTCTCTTGTTCATATGATCAATCTATTAGTAAGTTTCCTATATTTTAACTTATAGTTAACAGGTTAACTAAAGCTTTGCAATTCCATAAAAAATATAGATTTGAACATAGAGAACAACCAATTTCGTTCACTTTGTGGATGTCATTAGGTGTGTCATCATCTTCCATATTTTTTGTAGAATTGCAAAGCTTTATTTATCCTGTGCATCATGAGGGAGTTCCACAGGGTAGAACTGAAGATGATATCTTATACTTAAAATTAATAGTGGTAATTAATGTTTCGATCAAAATATGGTCATGACAGGCCATCATGATCTTTCAAAATATTAATTTAATGGAGAACCTGACGAAAGACGAAGTAACTGTAATTTTACCAAGTGGCATGAATAATAAAAGATTAAATGAGAATAATTAATCATTGAATGTCATAATAATAATAATATTTCCCATCTCCATTTACATACAAGGTTTAAAATTTGGAATAAGTTACTACACTAAGTTGAAATTACATTTGGATGTCATTTTTCCACATCTAAACGTGAATGTGTTACGATCACCTGTCCAAAATATAAAACTACACAACATAGGGAATTCTTCAATATGTTTGTCACTTTTAATCAAGAAGAAAGATATAGTGATACCAAGATCTGCAATTAGAGGAGATTATTTAGGACTCTAATGCAAGTAATATACTGCAAAACATTTCATTTTATGGATCCATTCCCTCTATGGTTATTTAATACTGTGATGTTACAGCAGCATTGCTACCCTTTTCTCCATTTTTGAAAACTATACAGCAAGAAAAAAAACATTAATGTGGCTTAAACTAACTTTCATTACTAAAAACGATTTTGCTCAATTTGCATGCATTTGTATTTATTTTATTCTTTTCTCTTGGAAGTCAAATTCACTTTGCCTAATTTGGTACACTAAAGTCATGTAAATAACATACAACCATGAACTCATGAAATAACACACTGCCAAAAAGCTAATTATATAATTTAGTAACATTATAGGTTTTAAATCCAGCATTCTTAATTTGTGATGATGAGAAAATTTATAGCCACATTTTAGGTACCATGTGAAAGAATTATGTCGTAAAGGGAAAGAGCAAAAATGACCAAAGATCGCATAAATGACCCAATCAAATATTACTGATATCAGAATTTTGATTATTTTTAATGATACCAGTTCCCACTACATTTATCAAGAGACGGTATTACTGACCATGTCCATGGATGGGTGTCCCCTAGCATCACGGCCAGTGAGCAACCTGAGGAGAACACCGTAATGAGTCAGAGGAAATATATTACACCAATTAACTTCAATATACATACATATACAAAGAGTAGTAGTGAATGAAGGAGCATAAGAAAGCATGAATTTAATTTTATATGAATTTTTTAAAGATTGCCTTATGACAAAATTACTTCATTACTTTTATCAATATCTTCATACTTTTAATATGAGATCCGATTTTCTTTGCATCTGCCACATATTTATAATGGCCACAAATGAGTCCACAACTTACTGGTGGTCCCTGGAGTAAGTGAAGCCAACAAATGGCAAGTGATTGGCTGCAAATGCTTTAGGGGTTGGAAAATTCTCTTCTGGTCCTTCATCCTTTTCCACATCATCAAAGTTGCTGGTGTCATCATCGCCAGACAACTCAGGTACAACAGGAGGCACACCTATCAATAAAAAGAGCTCATTAACTGTCCACGTTATACAAAAATTAAACAAAATGCACTATACAAGTCATGGCATGAACTAATTCATGAACAATTTCCTCAAAAATCTAGGGCCTTTGTCATATTCACAGAATACTAATTCTAGATCAACATGGTCAAATATTGATCCCTTTTTGTGAGGATACTCTCACTCTCATTCATGGAATCCTAAAAAAATTAATTTAATCCAAAATAACTATAAAACTTTCCATTTTCACTCTAAAATTATCATTAGTAATAACTTGAAAAACTTATCTAGAATCATAAAGTTCATGTACAATTTCTAAGATGGAATGTAATCTCTATAATGGAAGGGCTGCAGATATATAAACAGGGAAGATGATGGAGAATACATATTTACTAATGGTAAACAGCTGTAATAACATGAACCAAGGAAGTATATTAAATCAAACTAAGGCTTAGATTAACTGCCGAGATTGAAAGTTATGCATATATGTTTATATACTTTTATATGCATAAGTTACATTAGTTTATGAAAACTGCAACAATTTTTGCAAAATGAAAGTATTGCCTTACTGGGATTTTTGTTAATTACAATACAATTCAACTGTTCATGTTTAAGAAGCAGACTATCACAGTCGTGATTAACAATGATTGCATTATGATGGATGAATTCATTATGCTTTCTTATTAATAAGAACCACTCAAATGAAAGAAAAGGAATAATGCTAGCAAAAATGATAGCGCAATAATAAATCAAATGAATATTGATAAGCTTGACAAATATATCACAATTGCAATTTTCGCACACCTTCCAAGTAAGGGGTGTGAAACAAATATTAATATTGTGAATCAAGAAGAATAATAATTTAATCCTCATAATCTAAATAGTATGTTAAGGTTTATTATTTAGGTGTTAATAAAGGAGTTTACTCACATTCCCTTATAGTGTCAAAGGTCCACTGGTCATTTTGGAAGAACGGGTGTCGACAAATTTCCTCAATTCCATTTCGGCCCAGGCGATTACTCCTATTAACAGTTAATTACATTGGTCAGGCACATGAAATTAGTGAATTCCAATTAGTTTTGGTGAGAAAGAGACAAAACAAAAATAAACATACCTGTCAGTAAGAAAGCCACATATAAGTGACCTTGCTTCGGCGCTTGTCTCTACATCGGGAGGAAAGTGTAATGAATTTCTATGGTCCATTATTTTGGAATATGTGCCAACCAAGCTGTCTGCGTAGAAAGGAGTGTCGCCCACTAGCATCTCATACAGGAAAACGCCAACAGACCACCAGTCGCATTCACGCCCGTACTCCCCCTCACCACCTTGTGACTGAAGTACCTCTGGTGAAATATAATCGGGAGTGCCCACTGCAGTATCCGAACGCACTAAGCCATCCTATTAAAGAAAAAGTTGTGAAAATAAGTAATTCTTAATAAATTAGTATCATTCGTCGAGCAAATTATAAAATAATCCTGATTACATATTAAATATTTTACCAATCACATTCACATTTTGAATGAAAATTTTAAGCATGAATAAAATTTACTTCCAAAAGCTAAAAATTTTATTATTTTAGAAAAAAAAACAGCAATATTCACTAAATAAACATTTGTATAATAATAATAATACCCCCCTCTGAGAATATAAATTAAATCCTTTCTGAAATGTGCAGACTTTTTTTTTACAATACGATGGGCGAAATTGTTTACCTTTGTAGAAAAATGAGCCACACTGATATTTTAATGTAATTTTGAATAATATTAAAACCAATTGATAATTAGGTAAGTATATTTCATTTTATTTGGCCCTTTACTTTTTGGAAATGTCTGAAAATGTTACAGAGGTAGAGGGAGGAAGATGAATATATTTGAAAAAGATTTTAAATTCACAGAGCATTCTGGCAACAGAATCACCTATTTGGATTCAAATTTCAACGTATAATGCTTGTGATTACGCTGCATGTTGACAATATGACTGTTACACTAATCTACCTGAATCAGTGGAATCATATTTATAGTCACCAGGCACAGAAAATCGTCTGATTTAGGCAAATTCAATGAAAAATTTGACTTATCATATATAATTTTACTTACCAAATCCATGCGCATACATGTTCCAAAGTCTGCCAACTTCAAGTGACCATGTTTGTCTAGAAGCATATTATCTGGTTTTACATCCCTATTAAAGAAATAAAAATGGAAAGCTGTTTGAATGTAACATGCAAAAACATTGTAATAAGAAGATGTTTCATCTAAGATTTCTGGTAGGTACATTTACACCCAATATGAACCAGGATACAGAAAATGGGATGAAACTTTACCCCTTAGTATCCTGTCTTCAACTAAAAGTACCAATTTTCAGCAAAGCTTAGTGAAAGATGACTAGAGAATTTTTCCAATCTTGTTGTAATGTCAAAATTATTAAATAGGTAATGTGAAAAGTTAATGGTAACACTAGGGGCTAAAAAACCTCTCTACATCATTACTTACCTATGCACAAAACCCATGGAATGAATGGCATCCAAAGCTAAAACAACCTCGGCACAGTAAAATTTTGCCCACTTCTCAGGAACATCATAATTTGACATTAGGTTAACTAGATCCCCACCTATGACAAATAACAGACAATAGCTATAAAAATAACCACATTACTTTAACAAAAAACATTTAATGATCCACTAGTAAACAATTAATAATACTAATAAGTTTTTATTGTTCAGTTGGTCATGAGATATTGAATATAGTTAAGGGAAAGATAATATAAATGATAAAAATATAATATATATACATATATTACAATTAAAATTATTCAGTACATAAATCACTTTATCATGAGATATCATTCAGGAAATCATTTAAACTGTAATAGTTTTTCCTCAGCAACACCTGTTTAAGTTCATTTTTAAAGCAATCACTGTGGATTTAAATTTTAAGTTAATTGGTAACTTATTATAAATAAGAGAGGCACAATGATGTGCACCATTTTTTGATATTGCTAGTGATTGATTCTTTAGGAATACATTCTTTCTACCATGAGTCTGGTAGCGATGAGCAGATGATAATGGCAGAAATAAAGATGGATTCTTTTTCACAAATAAGGCAAATTAATAAATATAAATTAACTAATAAACTATTAATTGTACTTATTTTTAACTGTAATATATATAAATAACTTTACTTAATGAAAAATTGGATATATTAAAAAAAAAATCACAAAATTTCCTTAAATGTTAAATGCTATTTGCATAGTAAAAATATGTTTTCCACAATGAATATTGGAGGCATCTCACCTGGCATGTAATCCATCACCATGTAGAGATATTTTGTATCTTGGAAGGCAAAATGTAACTGTACAATCCATTCTGAATTTGCATGGGCCATAATATCCCGTTCTTCCCAAAAAAAGGCAGAGTCGGATCTTTTGATCTGAAAATACAAGAATGACATATGAACAATATTTATTTTTAAATACTCCTACAAGCAAATAATAGGTTAGATAGTTAACAATAATTATAAGATAAGAACAAATCATCAAATATCTTGGCTTAACCAGGGTCTTTAAACTTGGATCTGTGGACCCATAAGTGATAATATTGGTATTGAGGGCTCTACAGGATAAACAAATATAACATTTGCATTCACCCAGTGCACAAACTCAATCTGTTCCTGAGCCCTAGCCACAAATTAAATTGGTTGTGAACTAAAAAAAATTTCCCAATGTGATTAATTTAAATACAATTAACTCATTCCAGATTCAGAAACTTAATCGTTTTTTTGTGATATTTTTGCTTAGAATGAAAGTAAATTACAAGTAACATTATTTATAGAAAAAAAAGTAAATTTAAAAAAATCATGTAAATATTGTTTCTCATTAATCCACACTAATAACAATATTTCTTCTTCTAAATCACTTTATACCTCTGATTCATTATTACAGTCACCCCTTCATTAGCAACCTTTACAGTCTCCTTGTTCTTTATTATTGTAGAAATCATGGGCTTAGGCACACCATATTGTGTAACTAGATTGGTTGCACAAACACTGTTCTAATCTTTTAGTACAATTTCTTTATTTAATTCAACTGTAACATACTCAGGCTCCCTCCTACTGCTATAACTATGTAGTTCTCCAATCTTAGACGCCATAATAATGGCTAAAATGAAAAATGTTAAGCAAAATTTAAGAAATAAGTCAAGGTTTCAAGTACTACTGATTAGACTACTACGACTAGTACTAGTTAGTAACATTGCTAATTAGTCTTTAGAGTTGATAATTGAAATAAAATTATACTGGTTATATTCTATTTTACAAATATGGGACACATTCACACCTTCTTATAGATACTTACCAACTAAAATAAATGTCATTTTCCCAATATTTTACCAGCAGGACCGCACTAGTTAACCTACATTGTATCAAAAATATTATATTTTCCTTAACTAATAAATGTGAAATGTAGCTGTTACCATTGATTTAAAATAATCTGATACCATTTATTTATTAAATTTATTGTTCCCCCAACCATAGAAGTGCAGGACAAACCATCTAGATTATGAGTTACATTAATTGGTGGATAAAAAATGTTAACATTATGAATTTTAAGTAATTACTGCTACTTACAGCAAGAATAAGAATTAAAGAAATAAAAAATTAACAGGGCTATTATTAATAGACAAAAAAATGTAATCATGCTTACCATTTCAAATTTACTGAGAAGCTTCATGGCATAAACTTTGTTCGTTGATTTATTTCTAACCTGTAAAGTAAAATATTTTCAGTGATAATTCAAAAACATTACAGGGTTACTAATAAGTAAAAGTAATAGTTAACAGTAATAAGTTAAAGTAAAACAAAAAAATTATTAATGTTGAACTTTTATGTGCAGAATAATTTTACTAACCAGTTGCACTTCCCCAAAGGCACCCCTTCCAATAACCTTAATCAAAGTGAAATCATCAGTTTTCATGCGCAATTTGAAGATGTCAGAAGCAACCGAGTCATCTAGAAACAAGTACATCATTATTAGAATATAAAATGTTTCATGGCATTCAAAAAATGCAGAAACACAAGAGAGAGATGTTAATACATTTCTATCTCTTTCTTACATACACTTAACATATGCATGCAATGTTTTGCACAGTGTTATGCCTGATTGAAGGCAACCTTTAGAGAGAGTAACAGTTGAAAGTTAAAAACCTGTATTACATAATTTTTTTTACTTTTCCATTTCTTTAAGCATGAATTACAGTAAAATAAACTGGACTCACATCTGTTCATGTATGCTTCCACATTTTTCATTCGTTTGACAGCAGGATGATCACAATCAGCAACCAGAGCCTGAACGGTATCCTGTAATAATCAAAAGTGAAGTCTTTCAGGGTAACTTTAAATTTTTTGTCCGAAGCTATTCACTACAAGTTAGACAATTAGCTTCCTTTAGTGGACATAGTGAAAACTAATCAAAATTAAATAAATCAAAATGTTTGGTTGGAGAAAAAAAGAATTATCAAAGTTATCCTCTCCTTTAAAATTCTAAAAAAAACTATTTTCTCATTATAACATTTGTTAGAAGTTTATACAAATAATGATAAGAATATTAAACTTGTAGTCGCTTTTATGAAATCAATTATTTTATATATGAACACAACACACTATTCCTAATTAGGAAACTCTTCAAACTATTCAAGTTGTTCAGGATAATGCCAACTGGCAAAGGGACTTCCATTTTTGGAGATCATTCACAGTTGACATACAATAAAAACATAATTTGCACAGTATTCGTTACCTCCAGTTATTAAATATACTCACTTCTCTTCATTAAAAATGAAATGTGAGACTAGGCACATCAAAAATTGTCAGCATGAATCACAGACTGGATGAACTTAAAATTGATGTTTGAAAACATAAAGTACAATGATTTAACAGGGACAATGAAGCAAACTATATATTATGGATTTTGAAATTTGGGCACTGACAAAAGGACTTGGAATGATGGTTGGTCACATAATTAAATCAACATAGGAATTAAATCAACCAAAGCAGTTGTTTTTCATTAAATTTCCATTCATTTTCATAAATATTGGAGGCGAGTATCACTGAATGCCAAAGTTATGCATCAACATTGTCAGGTCACACACCAGAAAAACTATTACATACTCACCAAAAGGCAGTCAACATTAGCTATACTTCTGGGATCTTGTATCTTCTCTTCCAGAAGCCGCAGCCTTCGCTTACGATCTTCATCTTTGATTCCATCCATTTCTTCTCCTTGAAAATGATTACATATAACATGTTAAGAGTACCCAATTCATAAGTTCTGTGGCTCCTTAAATCTACTAGCAGGAAAGAGATACATATGACAGTTCAGCTGACTGTGCAAATGACAATCATTTCCTGGGAAACTTTAATTTAAAAAGCAGTTGGGGATGGGGAAAATAACAATAGAAAAACTAAGGGAGTGAAAATATGAAGGGGAAGTATGAAGAGCTTGAGGATAGATATGGCATTTGGAAAGTTGAAGAGTTAGGGGGGGGGTCATATATAGTGGGTGTGTTCTATGGTGGATAGATGTGTGGACAGGCAGATATACAATGTGATGATACAACCACTAAATAGGAACCACTTTTCTTCCAAATTAAAAGTAAATGATACAGTAACAGAAAAGGAACATAATAAAATTGATCTGTAAAAGTGGAATGACCGCAAAAAGTCAATGAGGCATGAATTTTATTTACCCAATCAGAATTAAATCTTGCCCGCTTCATCACACATACATCTGAAGAGTTCACAGTCTTTTACAGGGGCCATAGTTAATTCCTAAGATATTTTATAATCCAAGAAATGATTCATTATCCTCTTCTGCTAACTGATATGGAGACCTTTTAACTTTAGACTTCATAATGAATGTGCAGTCCAAAATTTGACATTACTAAACTTGGAGTTCAATAACCATTATGTATGAGTTGGCAGTTTGGTTATCAAATGCCAAATTCCCGCACTATGCACATTTCCCCAATCATTAATTGGCAGATGAATGAACAGTGAACCTTCACTTCTCATTTAACTTCCCAGGGACAAAACAAAAGAATCAAATAGACACCTAATGTGACTCCAAGTGGAAAGAATTGAGGTAGACGGTCATACCATCAGATTATGTTGGCTGGGTGAAAATTAAGTAGCAATACCATACAGTTATAAAATTTTATCAAAAAAGAACCTAATCCTACAAGACTGAAACTTCATCACTCATGTTAGCAATATGTGCATATCTATTTATTTCCCTACAGGGTTAAATCTACAGAGTTGCACAGCCAAGTGGATGAATAAGTCGTAGTGCATGAATAAGGATGTAAAGAATAATATGTATATTATGAAACAGGATATTTATAAAGATAACCCTCTTTCAAATGGAATCGTTCCATTACACGATTAAACAATCTTCACTTCACTTAAATTTATTGAGTGGAAAGGATAAAGAACTGAAAATTTTAAAACACTAAATATACCCTTATAGAAAAATAATTGCAAAAAGTTAAGTTAACAGATCCACAGAAAAACTTGCTTGAGGTCAATGGAAAGTGTAAAATTATTACGAGTTGTTATCGAACCCTACCACATAGACATTATACACTTTGCATCTACTGTAAAAGTTGGCAAACTAAAACCCCTTGCTACATATTCTAGTGATGGTATTTGAAGATTTATATATAAATAGGATGTCATTAAAGGGTAAATGATATTAATTTTTTCAAAACAAGAGTTGTGGTGGATTACTTGATTGCAGAGCTAATCCAATGAAAATAAATTTTTTAAACAGATATCGGAAGTGAGGACTCATTGGAGTCATTAGAAAACATCAGTACACAGAAAATATATTAATTAATCTGTAACATAAACACATATTGCACAATGTACTTTCACTGTATAAGTGACAAACTGAAGATGATAAATGTGTATCTGCATATCTACTGACAAATATATTTTCAACTAAAGTGAACTAAGATTTGTAAGACACACCTTCACGATAATAATCCTTGGCTTCACCTCAATGTTTGTTCATGCTTATAAAAATCAATAATGGCAAATCACATGAAAATGAAGGGAATGAGTTTTCTATCGCCGCCTTGTATCATATCTCGAATCATACAACCTCTTTTCCACCTGTCAACATGGATTTAGAAAATCCAGATCCACTACAACAGCAACATATCACATGGTG
>WURS02427532.1:0-16170 GCA_011762765.2 Rhinocypha anisoptera | reverse complement strand
CGGAAGTTCGTTGGCTATCAAAAGGCAATTGTATAAGGCGCTTCTATAATCTTTTTGACACTGTCGTGCAGTTTTTTTGAGGAGAAAGATGCTTTTCTCAGCGAAAACTTTGAAGAGATCAGGAGTGACGTTACATTTTTGTCTGAAATATTTGCAAAGTTTAATAAAATGAATTTAGAATTGCAGGGAAATTATTCAAACCTTATAAAGGCAAAATCTGTGGAGACTGTGTTTATTTCCAAAGTGCTTTTATTTAAGGGCAACATAGGTCGCCGCGAGCTTGATCAATTTCCTTCCCTGCTTGAACTAGAAGAGCAAGTTGGTTTAGGTGATGATGATTTGAGAGTCTTTTGTGACCATTTAACCACCTTGCATAAAAATATGACGAAGTGATTTGAGGATCTTCTTTTTTTGGAAATTCCAGACTGGGTGATAAATCCATTTGTAGATTCTGAGGAAGTTGGAGTATTAGAGGAAGGATTAATTGGACAACAAAATGAAGTTGAATTGAAACCACAGTTTAAGATTAATTATCAAGAGTTTGGAGTACAGAAGGAGGTTTCCGATCGGTATCCTGAATTATGGATGGCGGTTAAAAACTCCTTGCATTTCGGACTTCATATTTGATGGAACGTGGTTTTAGTGCAGCCAATAAGCCTATTTTCAAGCAGAGAAACATACTTCAGGTTTATGAACGCGATGATTTAAGACTCCTGCTAAATGACCTTAAACCTGGACGTTGGAAAACTGGTATCATGTCATCAAGCCCATCCATCTCATTGAAATTTTATTTGATGGAAAAATGTTATTAAATTAGGCAATATAATCTCCTTAAATGACTTCTAGACCATGAAAAACTATTATAAATAGTCAATTAATTGTTAAACTAATTTTAACAAAACGTGTGGTCATTCTATTTTCATAAATTGAAAATGCTAATGCTATATCATTGCTTAATTTAAGTAAAACATGACATGTAAACTTCTAAAAAAAGCTTTTTTAAAATTATTTATTTCGATAATTTACTTTTATGTAAAAATTATATTCCCACCTAATTTCCTTTTATTGTGTATTAAGTCTTTTGCATAAATGAGTTATAAAAACTATACAACCATTGTATTATATATAAACACTTAATTAGTCATTGTTTGTAATATAATTATTACAATGTTCCTCATTTGGTATTTAGTCTATGATTCTGAATATTATTTTAAAGTTACCGATTGGGGGGCGTTGAGTATAACTTTATGGATCGAAAAAGTTTGGGAAACACTGCTTTAGGAGGACCTCGTTCACTTTCAATCGCCCGCGACGCGTAGCCGACAGCTAACCTAGTCGAAGAACCGTCAAAGACCGAATTGTGGCGCCCATTCGTTCGCTGCGGGAGTCTGAAGGACACAAGCCAGAGTTCTATAACTCCATTTTTCTCATCTGTGGGAAATGGCGCAGGTGTACAGTGATACAATAACATATCTTCCCAGCAAAGTTGTGGCGTATTGCGTGCTCGTCCCAAGAAAGGCAATGCTCCTAGCCACTTTTACACCGGCTGCGATTTATTCGTTTCATTCCAAAGGGCTTTAATTTTTTTACTCGTTCCCTCCGTATTTGTCTGTTGAAATGGTCCCCATTTTCCTAAAATCCAAGGAAATTATAAAATTTTATTTAGTTAAAAGTCGACGATATCCTATTTTTTAAATAATGAATTTCAAAAATAACTTTCTCTAACCAGCGATTAGAATCGGGAGAAAAAGAGTTACGATTGCAATCGTGCGGAAGATATTACCGGGTCTATTTTAGTGAGGTTTATTACGAAGTTTTAACTTTTGTTGAATTTGAAAATGAAAAATGATAGTTCCATAACAAAGATATAGTAAGATGTAAAAGGAAGAAAAAATATAACGAGGAAGCTGAAAATGCTAATCAAAATGAATTGACTTTTACGTGATATGAACCTGGGATTTTCTTCTAAGGATCGAACGCGATACCAGACAAATTTCTAACCACCCATTCAACTATCATCATCACTTAGGAACAAGTCGATAATTAATGGCACTCCTTGCCTCGACATCACTCGCCAACTGATTATGATACTCAGGTTTTTTCTCAGATAAAGTCACCACTTTAAAAGAATGAACCTTCAAAAAGTAGTATTCTTAATAGACATCCAAATTGAAATAACCTTGGACTGAAACCCAAATATACGTAAAAATGTGTTTTTTACTTTTAGGCCGAGAAACATGAGAGACAAAGTAAATATTCTTTCAGCTAAGTTTTACTTTAAGTGCGAAGTTTCATTTCAACTGTTTAAAACGTTTAATTGTCGAATCAAATTTTCATTACAAATTCTTAATTTAGCAATACTTGTCAAGAATAAATGGACATTTTTGGACTCATTCATGCCAGAATCATTTTCTTTTAGTTTTCAATCTTTTCATACGCATAGGAAAAATGGAATTTTTTCTGAAAGATGCAGACCGAGAGAGTGAGTAAAGATATCCAGTAAATTGCGTTAACTGGTCGATGAGTTAATTTTGAGGTTTAAGTATATAGACGAGTAAACGCCGATTGCACGTAGAAGCCTTATATATAGAAGACACATAGAAAATGAGATGTAAAAATGGACTAAAAGCTGTGGTAAGCCAGTCGGCGAAAATTACGAAAATAGTATGCTACACTTAAGTTTAAACACGATGGAAAAAACCACACTAGTGAATTTTTACTCTACCCGAGAGTTTGGTAAGATGAACATTATAACCCAGTTGCATTTTTTGTTCCTCTGTCTAAAGCAGTCACGAGGCGCATTTAGAAGTGGCCCGGGGTGGTCCCGCTCCACTGCCCTTCGTGCCCTCAGTGTACTTGAGTAACGGCGACCTTCTTTTTTTTCCCTGTAACGCCCGCTTCTATCTCTCTCTCTCTCTCTACCCCTCGTCTCGGACGAGAGGGTGACCTGGGATGGCGCGGAATTCGCTCGAATTGAAATTTCTCTCCATTTTCTTTTCTCCGACTGGCCCCACGCATTCAACCCACTCCTACCGATTTCCGCTGTGCATTGCCGAGCGATTTCTGAAAGGAGGGAACTCGCATGAAAGGGAGCGTGAGGTGAAAGGGTGATCCGGTATGAAAGGGGTGGAGAAAGGGGGGGAAGATGTGTGTGTGCGTGTGTGTGGATGTGCGAGCGTGTGCGTGAGGGGTGGGGCAGAGAGAGAGAGAGCCTTGCTAAAAGCGAGTAGAAATGTAGATACTTATGGAGAAGAATCCTAAAAATTATCAGAGAGAATCAGCAGAGAGAACAACAAATGTAGAAGTGTTAAAAGAGGTGATGATGAGAGACAACTGGTAAATGTGATGGAGGAGAGGAAAATTAAGTTCCTGCTTCTTTTCCTTTGAAATAAAAGTTTAACTTTTAAATAAAATCTTAATTTAATTTCACTCTAAATGTTACTTTCCCCTTTGTTGTTTAATCACGTATTCCCTGTCGGAAGTAGCAATTTCAACATTATTCATTAGGTTATTATATTTTTGTTTATAGTTACTCATTCGATTGTTATTTTTATATTTTACAACAATTTTTACTATTTATGTTTTTGGCTTTAAAATAACTATTTATTGTTAATCGTAGTAGATGAAAGATAGGAAGAATAAATCTCCTGAAGTGATCATTCATAACTAAGGTAAAAAAAGTCTTACTACCACAAAATTCTCCTCGACCTCGTGTCGTACGATGTATGTTTGAGTTTTCTTACCCTTATCCTTCTCCTAGAAAGCCTCCTTATGATACGAACATGCCTCAAATGTTTCTCTTTTCTCAAAATCAGCTTAATTCATTCTCCTCTTGGAAACACTCCCCGACTTCCTTTTCATATCCTAGCTTACACTTTATCCTCTGTCTTCCTCCGCAGAGAGTATTTTGAAACTCTAATGAAATATTTCGTGGCATGCACATGATAATCTTATAATGGTCTATTGTCTTGACCTCTACATAAGATTCCCAAATCTCCGGTCTCAGCGCTTGTTAAGGCATTATAATTGATTATCTTGATGTCCGTAAGTGAAATTTATAAATTTATTTTTGTTTATCCGACTGTGTTCCGGTAACAACTTGTTTGAATGTAATACCACCTTAACCTTATGGCACCATCAGCATATAAGACTAATTTGGTGAATATTCTCGAACTATTAAGGTGCGTGATTATGATAGGCAACTTGAATATTTATTGGCGCGGCCATAAGATAATGTTAAACGAAGTTTATGAATTTCTAAAAACCATCATACCCTTTCACGCAGAATTACTGTAACGTTCTGTATACCCTAAGGCCAATCTGATAGTCTTTCTGTGAATTATGACATGTCAATTAGGAATAAATGAGGGATCGGATTAGTCAATTACGGATGACAATGAAGTTGAAATCACCAAGCGTTTTCCACTCATTAATAATATGAGTAAATTTAATAAATTTACGGCTGAAATAATGCAATTTTATGAATACTTAATTTGATATCGTAAAAATGACGATGTTAAATTTATGAATGCACTTTTTTAATTATTTTAAAAGAAGCAAATAGGATGACGCAATTTGACAAGTCGTACGTCGCATCCAGACTGTGGGTTAATTTATTGTAGACACGTGTGTTCATCCCATAACCATATGCTAAGTTGGTTTCATCATGAAAAAATATCAAATCTAGAACTGAAAAAGATCCCTTGTGTGATAATAAAATTATTTTGGCAAATAACATAGACTAATGCTATGTTCCTAATGTAATTGCTAATAGTGTAAATTTAAAAAGAATTATTTTTAATAAATTCCATTTCATGGCGTTAATTATGCTTTTTTTGCCAATGGTGTTAATCCTGTAAAAATAATATTCAGTTTTTGATGGATAAACCTTATATTAAAGTTAATAAGGTTCTTCTTTCCTAACTCTAAAATTTACACAAAGCATGCTAATTTTCCTGAGGTAAAAGGTAAATGCTCACATTACTTAAAAATACAACCATATTACTTATAATATACAATTAAATATCCGCAATTTAATAAATCCAATTTTGAAGTGAAATAACTAAATGGAATTATTTATTTTAGTACATTCACGTCATTATCCTAAGTAAAACTTTCAAATTCAAATTTTTCCATTAAATTCTTTCATTTAAAATAGTATTGTATCTGGTGATATAAAAATACAGCTTAATCAAATTAAACTGCTAAAAAAGCATATAAAATTGACAACACATTATATATTAATGCCAACAAATTATAATTAAACTACAACAAGTTAATGCAATATGTCATATTTTTATTAGAATAAGACAGTCTTTATAGTATCACAATGAAGATGACTTATTTATTTTTCATTCATTATGTACATATTTTTCCTTTTTAATGAAATAAAAACTTTGTCAAGAGTTGTAATGGAAATTCTGCTAAAAATAGTTAATTACCTCTATACGCTGAAATTATCATGGGTCAATCACTAAAAGAATATCTCACTCGGAATAGGCAGTCCTCGTTATTTTTAAATTGATTTTGAAATTTTTTTAAAAAGTCATCTAAAATCATGACGAAGTAAAATGCGGGTTACCTAACTCCTTTCACGAATTCACAATGGTTATCCCGTCTGCGATTACCTATCTGTTTCGTGAATCTCGCTCGGGAGCCATCACCAACTGCATCCACTGCAATTCAAAATTAAGGACATGTGGAAGCTTACTTTAGGTTGAGATCATCAGGGTAAATAGCTATTTTATCTTGTAAAAGCATTGAACAAAACTCATTTTCCAGTTTTTCCAATTATAGTTTCCTATCTATGCAGTCACGAAATGCGGGAGTAGAAAAGCGATGTCTAATATTGTCTTGCTCTCCAGTCAATATCCCTGACTTATCGCCTTGGTCTTGGCTACGAATGGGATGGGTACTTGTTTTAATTTTGTGTGCGTCAGCATTAAGGTCATGAGATTTCACGTTGCAGCAGGATAAGGTGTATGGTTAATCTTTTTTTTCTTTCAGCGTTTTTGTTTATTCTGGTTATCGCCTAGCGCCTAAAACATGCTCACAGTAATTTATGTCGAGACTGTAGAGATTAGTTTTTCCGTTTCAATCAGTAATTTAAGCTTTCCTTAATCAATTCTTAATTTACTTTACATAACAATGTATAAAATGTTGCTACAACAAAAGGATTGATTTTATTGTGGTAAGCTGTAAATTTGAACTTTCTCCTCCGTATGCCACAAACTGTGAGGATAAATGGAGTATGTCAAGTTAAATACAGAAACAATTCGTAATATTAAAGCACCTTTATGGCCAAATACAGAAGAGGAAAGCCTCAGACATTTCAATAGGCTTGGCTCCGTCTTGCTGTATATACAATACGTCAGTAAATGCAACAAAAGAGAAAGGAGGAAAGTGTTATTAAAACATCAGTCAGACCAAGTATAGGGTTCCAACTTATGAAGTCGATCACAGTATTCTCTGATTGAGCAATAGAATGAGATTCAGGAAATGTCCTCGAGATTTTGTCATATTCATTTGGTGAAGGAAACGTTTAGAGAATTGGTAGGGTGGGCGGTTGAATGGAAAAAAACCCTGTCATCGAAGAGACAGAACCTCGCCAATGACTAGTAGTAGTGTTTTCGTTTTTGCAGGGTGCTTCGACGGCTATGTTCATTTCGCACCTCTTCAAGTCACAGAAAAATCCATATGGACAAACGCAACATCCATGTCCTGGGCGGGATTCGAACCCTCGACCTTTGGGTTAGCCTTTTAAATGCTACCCACCAGGCTAACCCGGTCGGCTCGCCAATGACTTATTCGAATTCTCTCGTCATCGTTTCCGTAAAAAGGACCCCTACAATTAGCTATGAATAGAAGTATCGTTTACATTTTGCCTTATCTTTCTTCGAGTGCTTCTTTCAAAGATCCATTCATTAACGATCTCCTTTGACTTGTCTCCACGGCACCCCACTTCCTCCGATCTCCCCATTCATAAAACCCCACCACACAATTTATTCTTAAGAGGGTGGTGGAGTAACAAGGGACCCACACCACACAGTCCTGTGCGGTGTCTCACGTCAAGGTATGACGTCGACGAACGTTTAATTCGTGAACTCAAAGAGAATGTCGATGGTGCGGTTATATTTCCTTTGCTGAGTGCAGGGGAGACAGAGAAGAGAAGGGGACCTGGGTTTGATGAGGGCTGGGCGTAAGAGGTCAGGTACCCAGGAATAGAGTCGGCGCGAGGAGAAAATATCACTTGAGTGGCGGCGGGGAGGGGAGGGGGGGGGGGAGCCGGGTGAGAATAGAAAACCGCGGGAATGAATGGGACCACTGGGGGGCGAGGGGGGAGGAGTTTTAAGGGAGGGTGGAAGTAAAAGAAAGAAGGAAGGGTGGTGTGAGGATATTACAAATCGCGGGGTGAATAACTTAAAAGTATATTTTTCCCATTATATAAGACATTGTAATATTGGAGATCACATCCGGAAAAACCTGTTAAATACATAGCATGAATAAGTGAAATACTTGTTGACATGTTTGGATGGGTCTAAAAGTACAGTTTAATAAATTCCCTGTTGAAGATAATTTTCTTTCATGAAAGATAGTTATGATTTTAAAACCTAGTGACTAAGACGGTGTTATGATCCTATGGCTACATGACCATTCATTCATCCATCAATCTTTCAATCCGATGATTGGTGGACTGCAGCCCTCCATCCTTTCTTAGCTGGTGCAAGCTCTTTTACCCGTAAGTAGTTCTTTCTTCTAACGTATCTTATAATTTTCCGTATAAATTTGTCCCTCGGCCTTCCTCGCGGGACCTTTCCTTCTATCATATTCTTCACGAGCCCATTATGCTTCAGGGTGTGTCCCATCCACCTTATTCTTCTTCTCTTTATCGTACTCCATGGTGACTTTGCCTCCTCCGCTATTCTGTACACTTCCTCGTTCCTAACTCCGTTCGTTCACTTGATTTTCAGCATTCTCCTCCACCACCGTGTTTAGAAGGTTTCTATTCTTCTTTGGTCTGTTTTTCCATTGGTCGATGAATCTGATCCATAGAGTGTCATTCCCCATACGAATGTTTTCACATACTTCTTCCTGGTTTTGACTGATATCTTCCTTGATCATAGCAGTAACCTCTTCACCTTACTTAACCAGTAAGCCTTTAAACATGTAACCTAATTATAATTACAAATATATCCATAAGGTTATAAATCCAAATATATCCATATATTTTCCATAAGGTTAAAAATGATGTTTTTATAAGGTTTCCTTTGACCCAATAAATTTTTTATACCCATTGCTAGCTATTCGTGTCTTAGATTAAACAGTGTTTTTATAAATAAAAATTTCAATACACCCAAGTTTGCTCAATTTCCCGGGTTTTTAACAACTTGTAACAAAAAAATTATATTATTCATAGACTAATAGTAGAAACATAGTTAAGTTATAGTCTGCGCCTGAATCCCTAGACTCAAGCCACAACCTGGCTAACAGGGTTCCACTTATATGTAGGTATGTAGCTAGTAAATTCTATTCAGGAGCCAGGAAAGGGCTCCATTTGCTGAGATTTCTCAGGGAGAAAACTTATCCCAACAGGGAAGAATAAAAGTTGTTGAAAAGTTCCTTGCACGGTAATTAATTGAAAAATCTTCGGCGCGGAAAAAAATAATAAATCATTGGGAAAACCGATTCCGGGTATGACGGAGGGGTTAAGTGGGGTGAGGAGGGGAGAGGGGGGAGAGGGATGATGAGGGTGAGTGGGGAAGGGGTGGAAAAAAACAATTAATCGAAAATCCACTTCGGGAGGCAATTAATCGAAAGGCTTAAAGCCTCCTGGTAGCGGAAGTAAGAGAGGAGGGGGGCGGTAAAAACAAACCGTTCGGGAAAAACCGATTCTTTGGGTTGAACTTCTCGGAATTGACTCCTAAAAGGTTATTACTCTAGTTTTCCGGACGTAGTAGAGTTTAACAACGGTGCCAGAAATATTAAAATCAAATTATCTTTCCCAGAAAGAAATCCCGCTTCCACGGCGAGTTCTGTCGACGATAACGCGGCTGTTGAATTAATGCATTTGGCTGCGAAAAGTCTTGTTTTACTTTTGTTGGAGCTCCGTTCGTTGATTCGCTGCATTCTATGGAAATAAACCATCCGGAAAGATGATGGCTCGACTTGCCTCTCTAAAAGTTCAGCCAGAAGGAAGGTGATATATTTAAGCACATACCCTGCTCGCCTGTTGAAATAATAATTTTCATCTTCTGGGCTTATAATGATGTGAAAAGTATCAAGAAGCCATTACGGACGATTCGCACGCATTAATAAAATATACATAAAATTAAATTTAAAAAATTGCATTAAGATCCTCTAACATGGGTTTAGGGTCTTTGATACATCTCTCAGCTAAGAAATTATAATTAGATTGGGGATTCAGGGAAAGAGAAAGAACTATTTCAATGGTTAATCCATAGATAATTTATTTTTCTCCCGCTAGTGGAAAAACTTTAAATAATAGACTCGATAAGAAATTTTTGCTTTTACCCACCTATCCCTAATTACCATATGGGTTTATCGAAAATATCTAAGGCCGTTTATTTAAAAATGTACAACATAAAATTTATTTTATGAATTATAAGTCTTGTACAGAGAATGAAAACTCCCCAAAAAGGCAGCATGATCAGAAATTCATGATATTATCTGATGGCAAATAAAATACTAATGATAAAGTTTCAGCCACGGAGTTGGAGAACTTATAATTCAGACATGTATATATATATACACACATAAATACACATATAGGATATATTTAGGATGTGTATATAAATAAATAAATAAATATGTATATATATATATATAAGATTAAAATATATAACCTTCCTTAGTGTGTATGTTCGCTTATGCCTGAGACCGGTCGCATTGAGTGGTCAGTACCACAAGTGCCTACCTTGAAGATGCTCGCGAGGCACCTTACAGGAGAATGACGAATGAGAGAGGGGATGGGTGAGGTGTAAATAGGGTGACGGGAGCGAAGTCTAACTGGGGAAGGAAATGCGAGGAGGGGCGAGCATTTATTTTCGAGGTCTTATTGCGCGGATCAAGTCAATGCGAGCCGTAAAATTCTGCTTGAAAAAGATGAAAACCCCGCCCCTCCCTTGGGACTCGTGTGAGATTAATGGAGCCATTAGCGCAACGCGAATTCAACTCACGGGGATGGGGTTTCGACAGTGCCCAATTGAGTCCGTCGCCTCGCGCTCTGGCGACACCGACAATTTATATCTCGTCGAAGTTTGATGTTTACTCGCTTTAAAGTCGTCGCCTCATTCGTCCTCACACGACCTCAAATTATGACATTAAAAAGATTTAAATTGTTCCTCGAGAGATTTTTTTTGAAGCGGCAGTTTCCCCAATCCCGTTCTTCGTGTATGCGTTTGCCGACGTCAAACTCTTCCGCATTATTTGATTCATGCGTTTTGAAGCATGAGTTAAACGGGGGTGGATGATGGATGACTGCTCGCTCAGAGTCTTCCAGAACTCCTGCGGAATGAACGTCCGTTGCCAGCTAGAATTGTGGCCGGAATGGGGGGTAACCCGCGTCAATAGTGAAGGCCCTGGCCTAGTTTTGACGACCAAGTCAGCGGAATGAAATGTCCCGTTTGGCTATATAGTTATCAAATGCCGTTTTCCAAACATTCTGATGAAAAAACGTTTGCGTTCCTAAAAAATTTGAGGAATGCTCGAGGTCCCCATTTTATTTCATCGGTTTCAAGAGGCGAGAAAAATATTGTAGAAATTTCAGTGAAGGAGAATTTATTGCGTCTACGTCGTGTCACAAGTCGTACGTATAGTACGCGCTACTGCAGTACCGAAGAAATCTAAATGCCTTCTGGACATAATTACACGAGTTTAATTTCACATAAACCCATAAAACCTGTATTTCAAATACCAAACGTATTTATAATTAGTTGAAACCAAAATAAGTTATATTGTTTGCTGTATATTTAATATAAAGTGAGAACCATTTATTTTTAATCATTAATTCATCTGTAGGGTGTTTCGTAGATGGGTATGTATTCGAAAGATCTCATGTTCTTCTCACAAATAAATCATTTTTAAAATTATTATTTAGTATTTTTTATTTTTTAATTATTATTTTTTAAATAATATTTGATAACTTAACTACTATTATTTCTCCGCCATCGTTTTTATCCATAAGATGATGTCAAACTTACATTATTTTTTTGCTTTTTATTCCAAAAACATTAATTTTTACCTATCTTAAATTATTCCAAATAAATCGCGTGTATAAACTATTGTATCAACTGTGACAAATTTCCAAGAATAGGTTATGTCATTAAAATATTAGATTATCAATGCTTACGATAGTTACTATCAAATTATCAATGATAAAAATGTATTTCAGTTTATTCGGAGAAAATTGTATGAAATATCTTATGGTAAGAGGATTATATTTTACTTTAAAATTCCAAATAACATTAATTATATCTTAATATTTCGCATATTTATTCATTTTAGCTACAACTCTAATGAATTAAGCTAGATTATAAATAAAATTAATTTTCTACGATTTTCTACTTTTGACTCTCTGACTACCAGTCATACAGCTTTATAGCTCCATAGGGCCTATAAATCTTGACCTTGTGTAGTAGACATAAATGAATGACCTGATGGCATTTCTCAGAGTGTCATACGTATTTTTTTAATCTCATATTGTTTTTTTGAGCATAATAATATTGAATGGACAGTTATTTTAAGTAAAATAGGAATTATAGTATTTATTTGTGTACGCTCATAATTATCCTTTGAAAATACCTAGGAACAAATATTATTAACTTACTTACGCAGATAAATTATTAAATGGTTAATAATTACCTTTATATATCTCTGCCTTACAATGTTTCTATTTTTTCCAACAATTTCAAAATACACTCCCCCCTCTTTTATTAACCACCCTGACACATTATCACGTGTCTCTCTGCCCATTACATGTTCTCCGTCCTTCTCCACAATCCCATCTCATAATTCTCTAATATCCGCTTATCCTCCTTCTTCTGAGACCAGGCCACTGAGCGATGTTAGGCTTCATTTCAGCTTTCCACTAACCTTTTCTTTATATCTTTACTTTAATTATTTATCATCACTATAAATTAAGTAATAAGTATATATAATTAAATTAATAATATTAATTCATAATAAGATATAGCTATACATTTTATTCATATTTATTATGTAAACATATTCAGGTGTAAACCCCCGAAATAAAACAGTACGCCATACACAGTATCCGTATGGAATAGTCGTGCCGCTGTATTCACTATAGATATATTATAGGAAGATCGTGTCATATGCCTGCTTGAATAATCATGCAACAACGAAGCAGTAATAGGTTTGGATATTTTGGAAGTGGAGGGAATCAGTTTGAATATAGGAACACTGAGACTCGATTGAAAGAAAGAGTATCGAGACATGCTATTTCGAGAGAATGGTTCTTCTTTGATAATGTATTGTATCAATTCCGAAAATAATCGTTTATCTTTTGTCTCTGTTGTTTCAGCTTATGATAAAGTAAATATCTCGTTAAAACATATGAGATATACGGGGTAGCAGGGAAAAATATTCTACCGTACTTATGAAAGAAAGCACCATCGAAACAGAAAAAAACTGAAATATGTACCAACGGATGGGTCCTTAAAATCAAATAAATATATTGAATCCAATAAAAGGAAAATAGAAAATAAAAAAGGAATGTTATCCAAAGATAGAGGATGCAGGGAGACATGTGAGTCCAAACAATCACAATGTTTCACGCATAGTGACGCTTCCACTGTCCAAAACGTGATTGTTCTCTTCGTCACAGTGTTCCCCTGTGACTGGCGCCAGTCGGGATACGATCATGTTTCCCGTTAGCTCATAGTATCGCAGTTTTGATGGACAGCAAAATATTGAGTGAAGGCGGAGAGGACTCTTGCCGTCCACCGCGTCCGCAAATGCAACTATAGCTGAATCTTGCGTTTCGGAGATATGTTAAAACCCTTTGATGAATTCACTCACACACGGGGTGTAAATGAATTTATCGGAATGGCGGTGGCTTTCACGATCCAAGCTCACCTCCGGTTACGTTTGAAGAGGGTTGAAGTTGCCAAGTACCACTCCTATCCCAGTGGCTAATCTTAATATGAACCTAGAGTAAAGCAAAGAGAAACGGGAAGCCTGCCAAGATCCTAGGCAAGATATGAGGAACTGTTTGCTGGTTTTTAATGTTACCTTCCGCAGGACATTCAAAGGTAAAGAGTTGAGAGAGCAGGTCGCGTATGCATGTCTGACTGTCCTTGGCCCAGTATCATGGTTTCTCACCCATTCTATATGCACAGGGGTGTGTGTGTGTGTACAACATTACAGAGGTGCATGAATTCATGCCATCGCGTGTGTTTTGCATAGTGCACAAAGTATGACTTTGTGACACGTATTGAAAATTCTTTTGAAAGACAGGTTTTAATCGATCATGCATCATCATTCTTTTTGGAGATACATGCAATGCGGATAATGTAAAAATAAGTTTCATTACAAAATTGACCCCTCTTTACAGCAATCAATCAATGCACATGTTTATTTAAATTTATGTGCCTCAAAGAGTGCCTTTCATTGCTACTAAAATCGAATTACTTGACATCAAGATGGCTCGTACTTATATCTCGTGCTAAAATTGAAACTCAAGTTCTGTGAGCCTTCATGTTAGGTGAGAAATTTGAGCGAATATAAAGATTTTATTGTAGTGTAAAGGAGGGATTCGGGTTAAGTTTAAATTTCCGCTGCAGGTGTTGATTTTTACTGCCGATTCTTCTCGTTTTTCTTAAGCTGACACAATAATAAACATAACACGGAGCATTTTCTTCTTTGCTATTCTCTTTAATTTTTCTCCTTTTCCGTTTCGGTATTTTATTTCGACGTATTTTCACAGTTATCAGGGAGTAATGCGAATTCTTTTTATCTCATCCGGTACTTTGAAAAAAACTTTATTAATTTCTTGCATTTCTACCCGGTTGTTTATTTATTCTTTTTCTTTGCAGATTGTAGCCCGTGTTGTTTCTTAAGCTCGTGTTGTTGTTAGTGATTTAAGTTCCTCGAGGAAAAGGACTTGGCGCATGGTTAATGCTTGAATGCTTTGACATTGTATTCAATTACAATATAGATTTGCGAAAAAAATATCTTCGAATATTTAATCCATTTTTATATTCATTTCGGAATACCTAGAATATTACTTCGTTTCTCGCTCTATCTTGTGGTTCTGTTCCCTATATTATCCCTTTGTAATTTCAATCACAGTTTCATCTACATGATTTTGCCTTTGAGGGCTGGAATACCTTTTGAGGATACTGCTTTTCGTTCCTAGTAACAATTATGATGATAGAGAGAGAATTTTATAGTAGGTTAACGAATGTGCATAATTTCGGTTGGTACTTAACTGGTTACGTGGCAGCAAAAACATTTCTAGATAAAACTTACTTTACGAGTTAAAACTCCATACGAATAATATTTATAGTTATGCATATTTAGTGTTAATTATTTATTTAAATATGCCTAAAAAAGGGAAGACCAATAATTGCTTTACACAAAATATGGGTTTTCAATTATTCATTGTAATGAGAAGTTCGCTGTAATGGATAGATCAATTAAACTACACCATAATTTCCGGAGATTAATTGAAATTAGTCATAGAGAAATTTTGAAAAACTGTGTTGTTGAATTTAAATCTGGTGACATAGGGACATGATAAACCTTTGTAGTAGCTAATCTTGTATTTCGACGGAATTTGAAGGGAATCGGCAAAAAAGGAATTGATTTTGAATAAGTGATTTTTCCTTTCTTCACAACCAAATGCATAAAAAATGCAATATCGGTAGGTTGGAATTTTGCTGTTAAATTTCGCTAAACTTACATAAATGATAAGGTGTCATGTTATCCTCTAGCAGCTGTAAGTACCTGAGATTTTTATAACATAGCGCCAGTCACGCCGAGATACAATCTATAGTTTTTGCAGTACAGATAATCCTGCGGAGATTCAGAGTGAACCGTTACATCACGTTCTGCCTGGTGCAAATTAAGTCCGGTTCAAGTTCCAACAATTGGGGCCCTATCAACCAAAATTTGTTGCTTCCTTCTTTTAGGAATGAATGTTTTAATTCATTGGCATTTATCCTTTTGTATACAGGTACCTGTATAGAGAGGGATACCTGTATACAAACGTGTAATTACAGTCCATCCGATCGCACGGTGATTATGTTCGTGAAAAACTACGCGGTTGAAAATGTCGTGGTTGGTAAACCACTAAGTATATCGAAAATCGGGGGTTAGGTTTGATTTTCCACCGAACTATAGTAAAAATTTGCGCAGCGTCATATAACTGGAATAATTTACAATTGTATGAAGACAAATTTTCCCTTCCACTCTTTGATAATGACCACCCGTACCATAACCGATATCCAGAATGAAAAATCTTAACTCAAGTTCACTTACATCTGTGTTGAAACTTTGGAAATAATGCACTCGATTTCTCTTGAGCTAATTTTTTTCAATAATCAATAACCAAGGATCAGGGTTAATTCCCAGCATAATTTTTATTATGCATCACATTGCGTACATCATCTATGAACATATGAGGCAAAACCGCGGTCGAAAGGGAAAAAATGAATTTAAATACACAGGTATAACTGTATTTCTTGCCTTTGGGTACCACAAAAAATATTTTTTCTTCCCATCCGTTGTAAATGGCCATAGACTGCCGTGCTTTTTGTCATTCACCGTGATATTATCTATACGTATTTCTGTTTCCTGTGATTGTTTAGGTCTTTATTTTTCCTCTTTTACATTTTAATATATAATTATCCAAACCTGGAACAGAATTGATTTGATGGCACGGTTTTACAAATCACGTTCAGGCGTCTCGGGGAAAAACACCGACTAACGACGACGCACTCCGTACACGACACATCTCGGAACGATTCCGCGAACTCGTTCGACTTGGATCGAGTTCTCGACTTGTGGGGATGTACATAGTCATATGTTCATTGCTTCGGCAGTCGGAGGGAGAAACACAAATGTTCTTTATGGTTAGCCCTGGATGAACGTAGCTTCAACCCCCTACCCCCTTCCCCCCCCCCCCTC
>WURS02427522.1:0-35377 GCA_011762765.2 Rhinocypha anisoptera | reverse complement strand
AAGTGGATAGAGAGTGACTTTGGTCCGAGACGGAACTTTGTGATTACGATGTTTTGGTTGCGCAGTTCGGAACGAGGAAAGTAAGAGTTGAAAGATGATTTCATATTCTTAATACTCATAGGCGGTGACTTATCTTTGGGTGGGAGTGCTTTCACAATGACCTGATTGGGCATGGGTTGAACAGATGAAGCGACGCGTGATGCAACGAAATGGAGTTTCAATAAATAAATATAATCTACTCAAAATAAGCTTTCTAGTAATTGGAAATAAGTATTGACAGAAGTTATCGTAATTTAGTTTAACTATTACTCACGATCCTCTATGGTTGATCTAATGCAGTTCATAATTCAATTCTCAATACGAACAGTTGACATATTGGTGTAACTTCCATCTCAATATTGTTAATGTTAACTTTCAGGTGGTATTGAACGTTAGAAATCCAATTTTTACAAAAGGGTCAGCGCTAAAGCGCCGTCTGCCTCTTGTAAAAAACGGTGGCAAAGCTGAGTCAAATTATAATTCGAAAGAATATGCAAACAAATTGAATTGAATCAATTGATAATTAAAAGTTTGAATTCCTAATCAAATTGAATGAGAATTCGAAGAGTTATGTACAAAATTTGAATCATAACACAGAAAGTTAGATTCGAATCGGTTAAGCAGTGGAAGTAGTGTAACTCTCACAGTACAAAAACGTGGATGACAGAATATAAAAAATGACAGAACATTAAACATTGAAAACCACTAGATATATAAACCACTAACTATATTCATTCATTAATTTCTTATATATATAAGAAAAAAAATATTCTATTTAAATAAAATCTTTTAATTTATATATTTAAATAAACTGTAGACATGTAAATATAATAGATATATAAAATAGAATAGAAATAATAAATATCAGTCAGTGCATGGGCTTATGTCTTAAACAGTGATGAGTAAAATGAAACACAAAGTATGAATATAAATGATTAGTAGTTTTTGTAGTGATAAGTGAAGATAAGATCAACTTGTCTCTATTTCTTGCCCACCACTCTTCCACTGCGAGTGGTGCGAACTGGGCGGTTCTTGGAATCCTCCACTTCTGGCGAAGACGAGTGAGACCTAGGCGATCTGCACAATTCGGTGTGATTAGGTCAACATAGACACCGAGTGGCAACTCACCTGTGAGTGGTTCGAGCTGATTTGCGCGGAGGTGAGGAATCGCGATTCGACTCCGAGCCATCTGTCTTGACACCTGTTCGAATCTGGCGAGAGCGGGATCGCTTCTGACCTGGTTGCTCGAGGTCTTCACCAGTTGACTTGTCATTCTCGTCGCCATCGGCAAACTCATATTCATCCTCGCCCTCGTTAGCTCTCTTCTCCGTGCCCGAAGAGTGATTCGAGTTTTCATTGTCCGAACTCACCACGAGTTGCTGTTTACGTGACCTGGTCGATTGTTGCATCAAGGAATTATTGGAAGATGAGTCGTGTTCCACCACTTGTCCCTCATCGATCAAAATGTCATTTGCGGAAATATTCGCCTGAGACTTAGAGCCTCTTCCTTTTCCTCGAGAATTGCTCGATGAAGACTGCAATGCATCATTATTGGATTAATTTGTTACTGATCACTAATTAATACCCAATTCACTAATCTCACCTGTGGAATCGATTTAGTAAGTCTACCAAGCATTTCGGTTTCCAGACCGCATCTCTTGGGCGGCGTAAACTGCATTTCGGTAGGCAAATAATTTTTGTTGATATTATCCGTGTCCGAAGATGCTGTTAAACATTTAAATATAAAAGTTAGGTGTCATTTTTCTTTAAATAAACGGTTTCACTATACCTGTAAAGTATTTTCCAGGCAAACTTGGAGAAACAGGGAATTCTTTGAGAAGAAAATTTTGAGTTTTACTCATAACAAGTCCCATAGCTAAGTCGCAAGCGGCATAAATTTTGTAATTGGAGATAGTAGCAATCTTGGCTAGATTAGGATCAGAAGCGTTCTTAGATGTGACACGATCCACGCAAAGTTTAATGTTCTCAAATGTCTTTTTAAAGAATGAAAACGAAAATAAATCGTTCTTAAGAACTAGGGGCTCCATGATAAACCAGAGACATTCTAGAAATAGGCATAAGAGAATTAGAAAAGATATAAGCAAGAGATAAAAGGGAAAAATGTACCTTTAACTTTTTCCAGTTGTTCGGTGTCATCGTATTGGGTGTAGAAAGGTGTGTGTGAGATGAGATGAATAACAAAGGGTAGAACACACTCGGGAACAACGCTTTTGAGATTGGGTGTCATGCGAGTCTTCATGATGTCGCGTCTCTTCGCGAGGTTGATGTGAAGAAAGCCTCGCATTCGACCTCTCAGGGCATTGTTGTTGTCAAACAACCCTCCAAGACATAAAATGGCTAAAAATTCAAGGCCTAGATTCAGCGACATAAGACCTTTGTTGAGTTTGATCAAAAACTTGTCCTGAACAAAAAAGTGTTTGTTGAGTATGACAGTAGACAGACAGTGCCACTGCTGAGCCGACATGATATCAAGTGTTGTGGATGATTTCTGGAACACTTGTTCGTTGTTGGCAATGGCGCTTAGAGCATCGTTGGAAGCGATCTTGAGCATCGCGTTGGCCGCTGACAAGATCAGGTATGCTTTCTCCATTTCAGTGCCTGCACGGTTCTGTTCATTCAGATCACCACCGTTCTGAATGATTGTCTTGAGCAACTGAAAAGCGTTAGAAGCAGCTTTTTGATATATGGTGTTCGCCTCCGCTTGATTATCGGGCACCACTAACAACAAAAATTGTAGTAAGCACTGTTGATATATAAATATTTATAAAATAAGTAATTACCTAAAAGGGAATTCATCTTTAGACCATAAATCCAACGAACAAGTAGTTTTATGCCTTCAACCTTGGCCTTGACTTCACTGCTAAGATGCTCGTAGATAACGCTAATGTCGGTATTATCACGTTCGTTCTCGGCATTTTGTAAAGTCTCAATTTCAAGCTCGGTACGGATGTCTTTCAATAAAAGTCCTTGTACGATAAACTTTTGTACAATCGATCGCAACATCTTTGGGAAAAAGACATGACCACCGTTGATGGCAATCATGCCAAGAGCAACCAGGTGAAAGCGAAAAAATGGTGTCGATTCGAGAGACAAGCCAGCATCCTGCAAGAAAACAGTTTCAACCTCATTCAACATGATTCAAACAACATACCTTAATTTTGTCAATGATGTTGCCGTAAACTTTAATCTTTTCATTCTCTCCTCCAATAATGGCATTCAAACACTGCACAGCGTATTTAGCTTGCTTTGTGGTAGAGGCTTTTTAATATTAAAAAATAAAGTTATAAATAAACATATATAAAGATTTAAAGTCTTACCGTTGAGAATATACTTTTCAATAAGCCGAGAAATAAAATCTTCACTTTCCGCCCACCATGGGAGCGAACTAGAATCAAGTGTTTCCGAATCTTGAAAAGCGGTTGCACCAATGTTAGTTAGAATTTGAAGAACTATTTCAGGAACCTCGTGGTTGTCGCCACACTGCCACAAAAAGGGCAACAAGTAGGCATTGAATATCTCGCGACCGTAAAACAAAGCAGGAAAAACAACCGACAATATCTAGAAAAAAACATCCATTTAGAATGGCAACCATGTGCGACATCAATATCACTTACATGAATCAGTTGCAATCCACGAATACCCGAATTTCGAAGACCCATCTGATTATCAATTTCTCCATCACCAATAAGAGAATCGGAGACAAAGTTGAAAAGCATGAGAAGACCTTCGTGATCAATCATGATAGGAGCAATTCGCTCCATCAGTTGCTTGATGATCATGTAGAACGAGTTGGTTTGTACCGGGAAGCCAAGTGATTTGAGAATTTCGCGAACCGAGTTCTCGATCGTGCTACTTGACACGGGTGGCACACACTTGCTCTCCTCGGTGAGCTGAATGAACGAAGCCGATGTCACTATCATGTTCATGTGTTGTTTCGAACTTGCGTTTGTTTCTGCTCAATCAAAGTATCACTTTCTTGTTCATTAATGATTAAACTTTAAACTAACCTAGGTTTTGGCAAAGCTTATTGATGTACTCTTCGGCCTTGACAGGTTCTGTTAGGTTTTTAGCCACTAAAGAAACCTTTTGTTTGAGTAGCATGTCCCTGTCTTCAGTCTTTTCAGTTCGACTAGAATGAAAAACATTAGTATTATGTTAGATAAATCTCAATTCAAATAAATCTCTTTGGTACCTGATAACATCCATAACATCTTTCATTTGTCTACGAACACCTTGCTGTTGCCTCAACATTTCGTTGAAAGCTCTCGCCGCTCGGGAATCAATCGAACAGTAAAACATGTAGAGCGCTTTCATGCGAAGATTGAGATTGAGCGAGAAAGGAACTAAACAAGTGTGAAGAATGCGTTCCACAAGAAGTTTATCGTCAAGGCCTGGCTGATAGTAGTTGTGCATGCACTTGTTCTTGATCCAACTCAACATGCGAAGTGAGGCCTGAGCTTGGTCTGACACCACTTCTTGCGATTCACTGGAAGATAGATAAAAGTTGTATTGCTTGTAGAGTTGTGCCATACCAAGCAATGCTTCGCGACGAATCTTAAACTTTTTGTCCATAATTCGTTCCTAGAGAAAACAAATTCAATTATATATATATTATATAGAATGTGCAAATCATCGAATGCATACTTTGACAAAGCAGAGCAAATCTTCGTTAATATTTTCAATGCCCTTTTTGCCAGCACTAACAATGGCCATCACTACTTCGTAGCGAACATTCTCGTCGGCATCGTGTTGACGTTGTCTCAGCTGCTCAGTGATATCTTCTCTCAACTCTGGGTGATTGACAAAGAAGTGCATCGAGTACTGAACGCACCGCATGCGAACCGTGGTGCAGATATCGCGGAATCGACCAAGGAATGACTTCCACACCTCGGGGTACTTGTTAGCCAAATCCGAGTTCTTGTCGGAGAAAAGTCGAGCGAGCAATTTGGTGTAGTCACAGCGCTCCTTCTCCTCGTTACTCTTCAACTTAAACTCAATGTGAGGCAACAGATTTTGAACAATATTAGGACAGATGTGATTCAATTCATAGATCAATTCGCATATTTGAGTTACATTGATGTTGTTCGAATTCTTGGTTTTGTTTCGAAATTTTTGCTTCAACTCATTCATCTCCTCATCTTGCTCTTCCTCACTAAGATCACCATTTTCGTTGACACCACGAGTAATGGCTTTCGAGAAGTAAGCTTGAAGATAGGGCTCTAAAGTCTGACTGGTTCGTTCAAGTATCTGTGATGCTAACCAGTAGGCCGGCTTATTTGCCGTCTAAAAATAATCATAACTTAGGATTGAACCAATAATCAAACAATTTCAGTATTACCTTTCTAGGATCAATAATTTGATGAAGAATGATTTGAAGTAACTTGGTTGAAACAGTGTCAGATTCGATTATCAAAGGTTTTAACATATCAAGCATAAAATTTTTAACTTTATCGCTGTGATTTTCATTGACAATCTAGTTAGATGAGAAAATATTAGTGAATACAAGATACGTGAAAAAGTGGTCACGAATTACCTTAAACATCAAAGAAAATAGTTCACAAAAAATATGTTGTGATTCTTCTAATTCAATACAGATGTTAAACGACTTGACCCATGCCAAGTTCTAACGAAAAAAAATCATAAATTAGTTAAAGCTATTTAATGTCAATTATAAACAATATATTTCGAAATAAACAAACCTCGAGAAGATAAAAATACCGCTTGAACGTTGCATCCTTAGGATCTTGTAGACCCTTAAGTTGCTGAATAAAAAACAAAAATATTCTCTTGATTATATCAGCTTTGTCATATGGAGCTGTCGGAGCAAAAACGCGAAAAACGTCAGCTATAGAGCAAGCCACCAAGAGGCGAACATCCCGCGAAGAGTGATCCAAGAAGTAATCACTAGCTGTAATTTAAGTTCACAAGTCATTACAAATACCATTTTGGACGATTCAAGATTACTAACCAAGATAAAGTGCCAATGGTGAATAAACCTTGTTGCTGTCATCTTGGGGCATCTGCTGGAAGGCCATGGCAATTTCCTTGAGTCTATTCATAAAATTCAAATCATAAGACCACATCAAAATAAGAGAGATGGCGCCATTTGGCATCAATGCTGAACTTTCAGTCTTGAAACAGATA
The DNA here is from genome assembly GCA_011762765.2 of Rhinocypha anisoptera. Lineage (NCBI taxonomy): Eukaryota > Metazoa > Arthropoda > Insecta > Odonata > Chlorocyphidae > Rhinocypha > Rhinocypha anisoptera. The sequence continues at coordinate 29,173 of WURS02427522.1, read as the reverse complement.
GTCCAGCTGATAACCGGCTAAATGGAAAGCGTAATTTTGACCACCGAGTAATCCCAACTTCACTTCTTCATGCATTTGCCGAAAAAATAAAAGACAAAACAAAACAACTTACCTTCGAATAAGATCATCAGTGGTAAGATCCTCGTTGATCTCTTTGCACCCCGGAGGGTACTTGATCTCCGCGTTTCGAAGTGTGTGATTCGACATTTTATCTGCCTCAATCTTGGTCCAAGTGGAAAATGGTTACCGGTGTTGGATTAATGGCCAAGTTCCATCAAGTAATAGAATTGGACACACTCACCCAATGGGTTACTTTGAAGTGCACAACTACAAAACGCTCAGCTTCACTGCGCTTTTCTTTTGAGTGCCGCGGAGTGGCGCTGCACGGACACACAGCCACGGCAGCCACACTGGGTGAGCCAACACTTGTGCCCCAGTGCTGAACAATCAGTCCAACCTTGTGTACACCATCATTTAAGCGCAAAACAAGGGAGAAGCTACTAGAGACACCTACAGGCTGTCCAAACTATCGACAGCTCGCCACTGCGCATGTACGAGAGCTGTCGTTTTTAAAATGAATACAATCATACACGCGTGGTCTAGGGCTAGATAGTTGGGACAGCCTGTAGGAGTCTCTGGCAGCTTCTCCCTTGTTGTGCGCTTAAAAACATCGGGTACAGTTTACACAGGATTGGAATCAAACATGTGCCACTTCTGATTGCAGAATTCAAAATGCCCACACGACAACGGCTCGATTCCAAAAATTAGGTTGTGCTACAAGTGTTGGTTACTTTCTTAGTAGCTTACTTATTACTTAGAAACTTATACTTGGTTAAATTTTAAATTGACTTGAGTCCATGGATCGCCGGTTAGTTGGCGCATAGTGTTGGGCTCTCAATTGGTCCTCAGTGCTGCTCTGCTCACTAGGATCGTGATTAATAAGAAAGAGGTGTGGCTTATTCATGGCTGATCTAAGCGGTGGCGCGCTTGGCAGTGGTTTGCGCGCGCAGCATTGAAGCGCCATCTCGCGATCACTGGGAGGCCATCAGTACATTGTTGTGTGCTTCATATTTTTTTGCCAAGCCTCTCGGCACCCGGCACACGCTGTCACCAAGCCTACCTACCTCAATTTACTATAAGGCTTAAGATCTATTGTATCTATCCGCGTTATTCTTGTAGTTTCTTGTGGTTCACAGTAATTTTCTTTGTCTCTTTCTACCTCTTCAATTGGTTTGGTCATCATGAGCAAAGCACACCCACCCGAACTCAAGAAGTACATGGACAAGCGAATGTCTCGTAAGTCTTTTTTCTACTATATTTGTACACTTTGATTAACATTAAAATATTGTTGCAGTTAAGTTGAATGGAAGTCGGCAGATAACCGGTATTTTGAGAGGCTTCGATCCGTTCATGAATCTGGTGATTGATGAAGCTGTTGAAGTGAACAAGCGTAACCAACAGATTCCTATTGGAATGGTGGTTGTGCGCGGCAATGCTGTCGTGTTGATTGAAGCTCTTGATCGCATTTGAAGTAACCATTAAAATTTTTTATTTTCTTAGAGATGCACGTGTAAATATTCTTATTCATTATGTTCAAATTAAATACATATGTTTGCAAATTGTTTTTGTATTTGATCTATCTTAAACTCGTTGACAATAGAAAGTTTGTTACCACTGCGTGTCCACCTCATCAATTCATTCTGCCAGAAATGAAGGAATGTGTCCCCCTTCTCAAATGTGGAGATTTAAAAAATATTAAGTCACGAGAACGAATTGTTGGAGGAAATGTGAAGAACATATGGTTGGTGGAGTGGTATAACCACCGAATTGTAATGTCCACTTTGGCACATAGTGACTATCTTGATGATTTCAAGCAAAATTTGAAGAATTTAGAATACTTCAAGGATAGCAACTTGGTGACGAACTGGATCGGATCTTGTGGCACCACCATCTTCACTCAATACTATCCCCTGGGCAGCATGAACAATCTCGTACCACTGCTCGATAGGTATCGCGTGTTGCGATTTACTGATCGTTTGAAGCACTGTCTTCAATATGTATCAATCTTAAGTTTGCTGCACAACCACTCGATGGTGATGTGTGACTCGAGTTCACTCGCAAAAACCCTTTCACAGTACTTGATCACCAATGAGATGAGTTTAGTGCTCAATGATTTGGATGCTTTGCCACGAGTCTCCACTGGTCACAAGATTGTCTGTGGTCGGCGTGAACTGAGGGGAGATTTGGTTGCCCCCGAGCAACGATGGCCTTATCCAAACACACCTTTCAACTTGGATCTAATGCAGCCCTACGATGAAAAGTCCGACATCTGGAAGGTACCCGAAGTGTGCCACTCGATACTGCACTCTTCTCGAGTACCGCCACTTGCCCGGCACATGCTAAACTGGATTCATTCCAAGTGTAAATCTGTCGATCCTAGTTCCCGGCCCACTGCCAACTATGTTTATCAATTCTATCTATCATTGATACAATTCTATTCAAATATATCATTTGGTTGATTTGTAAATTTTTTTCTTTTATTATTATTATTATTTTATTAAAATATATACACTCCCCAAGTAATAAAACAGTTTTTTACTTGAACTTCAAATGCAAGACAACTTAATCTAGATGAGTAACTTTTATGATCGACAAAGATAAAACTATTTGATATTAAATTTTTAAAATTATAAAAAAATAAAAAAAGTATAGCAGAGCGTGGTTTCGATCCACGGACCTCTGGGTTATGGGCCCAGCACGCTTCCACTGCGCCACTCTGCTTGTCTTGGTTTAACACATAGGTCATATTCAGCTTTAAAGTCATTATAATATTTCCAAACAAAACACTTTAACAAAGACAGTAGCAGTTTTGATTAATAAACAAGGCGTAATTGGTTTTCAAAAAGTCAAAATGACTAAGGATTGACGGGTAAAGTGGTTGAAATAGATTCAAGGGGAAAGTGGTTGAGCAAGGTGTGGGAAGGGTGGAAATAGTGGATGGTGCGCCGCTCTGCTCAGTGTGCTGCAGCGGTGCTCTCAGTGCCGGCCATTGTTGGCAGTGGCATTCACTCTTGTCCGCTTTTGCAGCCCCTTCTCAACGCAACTCGTTCCACGGTAAGTCCGAGCCACATTCCGATTTACTTAACTCAAACTAGGTTTGTATCAATGCACTATTTAACTTTGAATTTTTCATAAGAAGCCTGAAAGAAAAAATGTGCACCGCAATAGCAGATGTAGTTAAAAGCTCAAAACTTGATTTGTCTTACTATGGTCAATACGATACTTAACCGATTCCTTAATGCTTACTTGGCAGAAGATGTTATGATATCTAAGCTTTTTTCAAAGATTTTGTTTCTTTATGAAAAGTTGTCGGTTGTTTCGGTCTTCTGGATCGGTTTCAACACTCGATGGCTATATAAGTATCTTTTGTCACTTGTGACAATACTCAAGTTTTATCCAAAAAATCTTCATATGCTCCCTCTATCTAGCAAGATGTGTACTTTTTTTAGGAAAATGTAATTGTTGGTTAATCTTCAAATTACCTTATTTTCTTTCTAAGTATAACATTGAACATTTCATAAGCTGCAATGGGCTCCAAATCGGAGAGTTACGATGAAGAGTTGTCCAACGGAGAGTCTAGCAAAGGAAACGACACGTCTATAATTGTAAATGCCAATTCTAGTAGTGACATCGATGACAATGTTTTTCATTACTCTCAGAGCGACAATGAGAATGATCATGAAGAGTATAATAACTCGAAGGAAAGAGAGACTTCAAGCAAAAAGCATAGGAACAATGACTCTGGCAAAAAGAAAAGGTTAGCATTTGTTTTACCTTTTTTGATGATCTTGTTTTAAATATATCCAATATTTGTTTTACTCGTAGCCCTGCTAGAGATCCTAAAGTTCGGCAAAAAAGTGAGTACATTAATATTTAGTTATACCATACTGATTTTTAGTAATTTTTGTTAGTTGACCCATCTAAAACACGTCACTTATGGGTAAGCGGGGTTCCCAGTGGAACTCGAACCGAGCAACTTGAGCAAGTATTTGTCGACTATGGCAAAGTATTGGCCATTAAGATCATTAGAGGCAGCAACAACACTTTACTTGGTTTTGTTAAACTTGAAACCATCGAACAAGCTCAAAGATGCATGGAAAAGTTACACAAGGTCGAATTTAGAGGGAGTAAGATTGAACTGTTTAAAGTATGTCCACCCTAGCACGTTTATTCGTGGTGATTGACATTAACGACTCTGTGAATAGGAGCGTCCCATTGATAAGGAAGAAAAAAAGCCTGAAAAGATTGGCTTTCGCGATTCAGTGAGAAAGTTTAGCAGTCCACGAGTAGCACCACCACCACCCATCAAGAGACCAGCTTTTCGTCCTCCTCCTCGAATCAACACGGCAAGTCATTTTCGCAGCCTCCCACCTAAACCAATGGGTACCCGAATTCATACACCACGTATTCATGCTCCTGTCGAGTTTAAGCGAACCGATAGAGACGAATACCTTCATTTGGAGCGCGAAAAGCAAAAGCTTAAGCTTGAGAGGATGAAGTTGGAGCGCGATAAGGCAGAGCTCCTTAAGATGGAACGAGAGACACGTAGCTTCGATCACCGAGAGCACCGACTTCATGAAGACAAGGCGCGAGTGCGATCAATGGTCAAGCGACCCATTGAAGACTCCTATTCCGATGGCAAGCGCTACGAAGAATTTGCAAGGTAGCCTCTTATCACTTTATCTCTTTATCTGTCAATGCATTTTCCTTTCTCTTAGACGAGACGATTTTAGGCGTGGAGGTTTCGAGTCTAGAAACAGTCCTGAGCGAAAGTTAAACGCTGGTCGTACTTTTGCCGCTCACAGTGGTCGTGCTCGCTACGATCACGACAACTCGAGACAAGAGCGCTATGGTGAAAACAAGTACCCAGAGACGTCTAAATCTTGGCAGATGTCCGGCACGTGGATGAGTAGTAACGATCGATGGAACAACTCCACCTACGATTCGCCTCGCATCTCTAGCACCATTAGTTCCAATCCCGTTGGTCGTCTTCATTCTAACTCAGATATTGCTCCTACCATGTCTAGAGGCTACTTCAACTCTAACAATCGCAGATACTAGATAGCTGGTGTCACTTGTGAATGCTATATTTTGATTTATATTCTCCATCTATTTTATTTTATACGATGCAACTTATTGTCTCTTTTTTTGTGCTTCTTTTTATATTATTTTGCCAAATAAAAAGCATATATTATGATTTTAGACGCCATTGGTAATAATGTCTTTTCGAATTAAATGATAGTGAGAGAAATTGAAGTACTTGATTCAAGAAAATGAATCAGTTCTTTGAAGTGTCACGTGTGTGTAACATTGTCTACTGACAAGCCCTAAGCTAGCAGCATGTGCCTTCATTCCATATGTCATTATCTGCAGTTGTTGCACCGAGCAATCCACTTTCTAATAAGCTCGCAATGGACAGCAAAACAGACACACTCAACTCAGAGTAAGTTTTAGTTGTTTTCATACATTTTTGGCATTATATTACTAAACTCTGTTTTACTAGAGAAAAAATTAAATTGTACAGATTTTTGATAAAACATGGCTTTGAACCAGTGGAAAACCCAAACATCCTGGAGAATGTTTTGCCAGGACGGTCAGCTGAGCAAGTTCGCGTCTTTCTCGACTCTCATAAAGAATCCTCATCTCACCGAAACAAATTGCACTTTTGGTAAGCATAGTTTGGTAGAATAGATTGACTTCTAGTTTATTTGATAAGGTAATATGGTACTGAATATTTCTTCACATCACACCAGGGTATCACGCATTCTTGCACAAAGGCAGTATTATAACCAAGAACATTTGCATACAATTTTTGCCGATATGATGACTCGGAAGAGTGAAACGCTATCTCATAATGAAGACTACAAGCAAGTGTACCTATTTCTTGCAAAGATACTTTCAGGCGAATTTCCTGACATTGACAGCCTGAGCAATCAGTCAATCACCATATTGTTGCTTCTGGTGCAAGAGTTAGAGTCAACGGTGGCCAAGTGTTTGTCTGGCCCGAATCAACAACTAAGTCAGTCTATTGGTGCCACTCTTTTTCAGTCAACGGACCAGACAACTTTTTCAGATGACGAACTTCAAAAACGCAAAGAGTGTTTAGATAAAATATTTGCTTTATCTAAATTTCAAAGGATTCAAGATTTTATGAATCCACTGCGAATCTCACCATCATTCAATCAGAAGGTATTTAACAAAGTTTTTAAAGGAAATTAAAGATATATCTGTCAACGTATATGGTGTTATTAATAGTGAGCACGGTTTGTTTTTCTGCTTAGATTCATTTGCACATGGCAAAATATAAGCCAATTTAAAGGTGGAGTCTTGTGAAAAGAAAGCAATAAGTGTCTTCTTAAAATAGATTGGATTGGAAGGAACCGAGTAGCAGTAGTGCCATACTGGATAGATAGCTTGTTCCTATGGGTGGCATCGAGAGTGACATTCGCGCGCCACTTGGATGCACTTGATGGATGTGTAGCAGTGGTGGCTGTGTTGAGTGTGTTGAACGTGTTGCTTGCTTGGTGTATGCGCCACTTGGTCGAGGCGTCAAGGTGATCAACATCGCCCAATGGTGATGGTGAGAAGTGAGCACTGAGAACTAAATCACTCGGCCTGTTGCCGTTTGGCTCGAAGCGTCCACTCGTGCCCGAACCAAACCACGCGCGCGCACCCGACCCGAGCCTGGTGCCATCCGCGGATTGCCGTGCTAATTGCATTTGTACATGATATTTGAATATTTATTTTGATATGTTCGTGTGCTAAAGCGCGATTGTTTGTCGTCTCAATCGCTAAGGTAACCGCGGTCTTGGGTGTCTATCCCGGCTACTGTCCGCAGCGCGCTCTCTTCCTCGTCACCTTCATCTCTCAGCTTGCAATCTTTCCGGCTCGTAATATCCTTATCGCATATCTTACTCACCTTATCGCGAGACAACGTGCACACCGCACAGTTATGGTTATTAGTAAAAAATGTGTATATTAGAGAGAAAAATGTCTATATGCATCCATCATCGGTTGGTGAGAGTTAATAGCACAAGCCGAGCTTGCTGGCAGTTTTGAATTGAATGTGCCACGGAGAGTGTGCAAGGCAACGAACCCAAGTGAAGTGCAAGGTGGCACGTGCGCGCCATTGATGAGTGTCACCATTGTGCATCATGGCAGATCCCAACTCGGAGGATGAGATAGAGGGCATGGATCTCTTCTCGATGGTGAAACGCTTTGGCAAAGTGTTTGGCTGCTTTCTGTTTGGCTACCTGGTAGGTCACTGGGGCTTGAGCAATTGGTGGCTCACGGTAGCAGCCTTCGCCATGGTTATTCGTGAGAAGCATCGACTGACCCATCAAGGACGTGCCGAGTTGGTGCGAGCACTGGCCGCCGACGAGAAGGCTGTCATCGAGCGTTCTGTCAAAGACCTGCCCAGCTGGGTCTACTTTCCAGTAAGGCCACTTTTCTCCTCCTCACCCACCTCACCACATCTGCCTGTTGTTCCATACAGGATACGGAAAGGGCTGAGTGGGTCAATAAAATTCTCAAACAGATGTGGCCCTTTCTCGGAGAATACATCAAAAATTTGCTTAAAACGCAGATAGAGCAGAATATTGAAGATATCATGCCGGACTACTGCAAAGGCTTTCGTTTCGAGAAGATAGACCTTGGCAATACGGTAAGAGGGGTGGTCATACAATTCTTGTGATTACCCTCTTCATTCTCTACTAACCAGCCACTTCGATTGGGTAGTGTCAAGTGCTACGATGAAAATACCTCTCGTGATGAGATTATCCTCGATCTAGAACTAATGTAAGTTTATGCATCCATGTTACTTCTGATTATTAGACTTGTTGCTAGATATGCTGGCAACTGTGATATTCAAGTAAAGGTAAAAGGCCTGAGCGCTGGTATCAAAGACTTTCAGTTGTACGGCATTTTACGAGTGGAACTCAAGCCTTTAATCAAAGATTCTCCGTTGATTGCCTGTGTTTCCTTCTACTTCCTCAACAATCCTGTCATAGAGCTTAATTTCACAAACATGGCCGACATTCTCGACTTTCCCGGGCTGAGGTATGGTTTAATTTAGTGAATCCAATAACAGGTAATACTTTTGATTTTTATTTAATACTAGTGAATTTCTGCGCAAAGCCATCAAAGAACAAATTGCCAAAATCATGGTGTTACCTAACAAGTACGTGCAGCCACTAGTGGAAGACTTCAAATCACAGTCAATCAAGTTTATTCAACCGATCGGTGTACTACGACTTGAAGTGATTGAAGCACGACACCTCAAGAAGGCGGATGTAGGCATGCTGGGCTTGGGAAAAAGTGATCCTTATGTCAACATTATCATTGGTAACCAAGAGTTCCGTACCAAGACTATCTACAACACTGTCAATCCCAAATGGAACTTTATTTGCGAAACATTAGCTTTCTTCTCTACACAAGCCATCGATCTCGAGGTGATGGACGAGGACCAGGGCAGCAAAGATGATTTTCTTGGCAAAGCCACTTTCCCTGTTGAAACTGTCATCAAGGAAGGCATTGTTGATGCGTGGGTCAATCTCAAAGAGACCAAAACTGGTAAGATCCACATCAAAGCCACATGGATTGCAGTGGATCACGAGATGGAAAACCTCACTCTACAAGTGAAGGAAAGTGAAGAAGTGCGAAAAAAGTACCAAGATGAGTGCAAAGGCAATGGGCCACCTAGTCTTCCAATGGGTAGTGTAGCATGTCTCATTGTCTATCTCGATTGTGCCAAGAATTTACCACTGTCGACCAAGTCGATCGGTGATCCCAGTCCACAAGTGATCTTCGCTCTCAAGAAGCATGTTCAGAAAAGCATTGTAAAAAATTTTACCTCAAACCCAATCTGGGAAGAGAATTTCGTTTTTTTACTTGATGAGTTCAATCCACACGATGAACTTTTGATCGAGATAATGGACACCAAGAGCAATCAGAAGATCGGTGACACCAGTGTGCGTTTGCAAAGCTTAATTGAGCTCAAGGAGATGACACACAGTGATCCACTTCTGGTTCGGCGTTACAACCACAACTTTGACCTTCACACCACTATCTCTTTGTGGTTCCTCAAGTCACCTAATACGCGACAAGTAAAACTGGTTCGCGATGATACCGTGGAGAGCGATGACACCGATAACATCCCCACCATGGAAGACCTGATCAAAGGCACAGTGGAGCCATTTGCGCGTTTCAGTGGCATCCAGGGCGACATCATCGAGTTGAGCCAGCACAAGAGACACAACTACTCCAATGGGTATGATGAGCCCGGAGGCACTTAGGCCTTCTTCTCTGCCCTTGTCCCACCTCCTCTCACCTCCTTCTCTTGACCGTTTTTGTGTCTAGAGCAAGTGAAGAGCCAGCGCCCCGGGCCAGCGAGCCAAACTCGTTCATCAGTCATCTGGAAAGCAAGCATGCCTATCCGATGCTTGAAGTAAGCATCAACCGACTACCCATGGAGAATCGTCTCGAGATCATTGTACACAAAGCCATGTATGCCATCCCCCCTAACACCTAATCCACTACATAAGCAGTTACTAACATGTCTTGCTTTTAAAACAGAAACCTTCGCAAGCAGCCTAACAATAAACTACCAGATCCATATGTGAAGTTGTATACGGTACCGGAGAAATTAAAGTCAATTAAGGAGAAGCGAAACAAGTCAGTCACCATTCGCAACAGCTGTAATCCAGTTTTCGAGGAGAGGTTTGTTAGTAGAGTTACCCTTGCATCAATAGTTTTAATTTTATTCAATTTAACTTTTTACCAGTTTTTATTTTGATCTTGATGAAAACGTTGAATCTATTAAGTTTGTAGTAATGACAGCAAGTAATTCTAGCATTTTTAAAAAGACAAAAACTACACTCGGTTTTGTAGAGATCTTTTTCGACGAGAATTTGAACAAGAAATCGTCCTTCACAAAGTGGTATGAGCTGGAGCAGCAAGATGACTAGAGCCTGTCGGGTAGTAGCGGTAAAGCCAGACTTGGTCGATGCCACTGCCAAATGTGACGAAGGGCTGCCAGTTTGGCAACGGAAACCGGCATGCGATCAATGTCACACTCCTGTTGCTCCGATTACAATCATCACGAACCTTCTCCTCGATCAATGGCATCATCGTGTCGACGCCAAAGATGACGATCTTGTCATACTCGGACAGGTCAATCTAAGAGACACGCATGACTTTGCCTTTTCTTCCCTTTTCCACCGTCATGTATCACTAGTCATACCTTGAATAAATTTTTTCGTTGAAAAGAAGCCATGCGGTGAACACCTTCTATATAAGCCCGGTACTTAGAGTAGAGAACCAACCTACGAGAGAATGAAAACTGTAATTATCGAGAGGTGTTGGTTAAATTTCTGAATCAATACCATGGATTGAGCTCGACACCGAGCGAGTGTATTCCGTGTTTTGCACACTCAATCACCTGCAATGCCGGTACACAAATGGGAACCAATCAATGAATAAAGGTGTCACATTAATCGAGTTCAAAGTATTTACAATTCGTCCGTCGCCACTGCCCAAATCGATTAAGCTCGGAGACCTGCTGCTTCTTGCTGGAACATCGAAGGGCCGCTTGAATGAAAGTGCTTTTAGTACATTATCGATCTGATTCCCGGTGGCTGGCACATAGGGCAGTACAACTCGACGAAAAGCGGGCATCACAAAGGGAATGCTGAGTGCCATGATTCCGGTGGCGAGACCACCAAAGATGCCCACAGCGAGCAAGCCCGTCTTGTTGGGACTCGCCTGAGACTTGTTCTCCGACATCTTCCATTCACACGTGCTGATTAGGCACAACAAACTCATACGGCAGACACCGCGACAGATGCTCACAAATGACGGACACTCGATACTTGCAAGCTTTGTCATACGAACATGCGAGATCGAATACTAAATTTGAAAATCCGTATCACTATGATAAAATTAAATTCGATCTTATTGTTATTTTATTAAATATTCAGAAGGTGGACCTATTTTCTTAATAGATTTGCACCCTGCTACCACATTTTACTTGTACCAAAATAGTTGCATTAAATAAAATATTACCTTTTATCGATACAAAAAATTGTTTTATAATACATATATAAAAATATTTTTATATTTTTCCATAATTGCTCCATTTGTAATTACCAAATCGATTCTTTCCTAGCCCTCCCAAGCTTATAGACTCTATTTTAGACTTTAAGGTCTATTGATTTAAATTTTTTTCAAAGTTTAAATCAAGCCACTTGTTTGCATGCAAATTGTTACAAATTATTTTATCATGTGAACTAGAAAGTCGACAAGAAAATCGATTTAAGAACGAATCAATAAATTTTTAATTTTTAAGCAGTGAAAAGTCAAAGAGAAGAGTTAGTTGAGTGTCTGGCAATGCAAGGATATCGATCGCACCTGGCGTGTAGTTGGAGAAGATCGATTGGACCAACGCTCGAGGTGGTCGCAGTTTAATTGAAATGTAATAATGAAGCGAGGTTCTCGGGAGCGGTCGGGCGTCAACGAATTCTTCGAGTAGTTACACCTGGTCAGGTAGAGTCTATATACCACCGATCTACCACTTGCTTGTAGGTCCATTCAAGGTAATTGAATTAAATAGTAAATATGTATTTGAATATGCAGGACAGCTTGCAACACTTGAGGAAAGCTGAGTCAAACGGAACGGTGGCGCTTACAGGGTAAGTCAATGAAGTAACCCATAGAAACCAAGGTGGAGTGTTGTTGTTGGCAGCTAGCTGGGCGGCAGGTGAACCATCGCTCGACCAATCATAAGACTACACTAAGACAGCACTCCTAATGGAGAGATAGGTAGCACAACACTAGCGAGGGGCATGTTCCAAATTGCTGCTAAATTGGGGCACGCATTGGTAAGCATCTCCCTTGTGCACTCACAAAAAAGTCCTTGTTCTTTCAAAGTAGCAAGCGAGTGTTTTGTATTTGTTTAAAAGGCAAATATTGCTGAGCATTGTATTGCTGACTTCTTCAAGTTGTCTCTGGGCACAAGTGTTGGGCTACTCAGAGCAATTACTGGGTGGTGGCGAGTAGAGTAGGCCTAGCAGAAGATTGAGCCCTGCGCCATCAGTCGAGTGGCACTACTCGAGACGCCATTGCATTGCTCTCTCCACGCGGATGGCAATGCATTCTTTCAACAAAAAGTTATGCACAGTCAAGTGATGACCTCGAGCTGCAACTGAACCTGCAACAGCCTTCATCACTGGCGCCTTGTGAACCACAATAGTTCCCTATGGGCTGTGGGGTCAGCTCCACCTATGTGAATGACTCCTCATTGAGCAACGCCAACAAGATGCAGCCGATCTCGATCAACAACGACAAGGTATAATCTTCTATAATCTACGGCACCATGACATGTCTTCCATTGCAGGAGTCCATCGACAAGGGCAATGTGCTGCAAGTATTCAACAACCTTGAAAGCACTATTCAGACGATGGAGGAAACCAAGTGTTTTGAAAAGTACCGCATCATGTCGGATGATATCGAACAGCTAAAGGAACAGCTGCAACACTTTAGTGACAAATCTAACCAGCTTAGCACCAAAATGTATGTTGAAAAAACAGGCTAATGAAACGGAAAAGTTTATTATAACTTTAACTTTATATGTAAAAAATATCTAATACAGATTAAGTGCACTCGAAGCGAGTAAGCTTCCTTCCGACCTAAATCTACGAGATATTATCATTGAGCGGCTGGGCAAAGGAAACCTAGGTCCTAAGGATAGTTCCATAACAGAGCTTCTCAACAACCAGGTATGTTGGTGCCACTGTAAACAGACTTACGATAAATAATGGTGTTTGTAGAGAATCAACGAGATCAAAATTGATTTGCTGCAGAAGGACATTGACAACTTTAACTCTGAGATGAAAGAACTGCAACTAGTGTGTGACCAACTTCAAGAGTTATATCAGCAACGAGACAATGTTTTAAGTGAGTTCTATCGTGAATATTTTGGTTAGAAAAAAAAGTGATTTTATCGATTTTTCTAGATCAAGTGTTTGAGGGTAATTATGGCAATGAAAAAGAAATTCAACTAGAAAAGGAACTGGATTCACTGATGGAGGAGAGACATTACATCGAGATTGCTAAAATTCGATGGATCAACTCGGACAATCTAATAATTGACGCTCTCAAGTGCCTGGATAGCGTGCTTGAAAATCTCCGTCAGTTTTGTGAAATTCCAAATAGGTAACTGTGTGATGTATGTTAACGATTAATTTGTCATGTCACATTTGAGCAGTGACTCAAGCTATCGCTATACCTGTATCAAAGAGGCGCGAGACAGTTTGGTGTTGGCTCATTACAATCTAATGTCATTGCACAACATTCTACCCAATGTGAAACTACCGCACTGCAAAATGGAAGACCTAGACGAGTTAGAGAAACGTACTAGTCAAATCTTCAACGATATTACTCAGAGCCAACTCGCACAACATATCAACTTCATCGAGTCATTACGAAGCAAAACCGTGACCCAGCACAAATGGGTCAAGGAGGTACTTAACAAGACTATCAAGAGTGACCTTCTAGACATTAGAGACAAGTGTCGTTCCAAATCACATGAGCTTCGCTTCGAGCGTGCTATGCTCATCAAACAGAAGCAAGACAAATGGAGGCAAGACCAGCCCGAAGAAACAGTCAAAAACGACTCGCCCTTTGATTTGAGAGGCAAGTATCTTAACATGGAACTCTAAGCTTGCTTGTACCTTATTTACAGATGTTATGCTCGCAATTTGATTCAACTAACGAAACTTTGAATTACACACTTTAGTAGACAGTGGAGTGGATAGCGAGTTGGATGAGTCGGTGATCGCCGACGAACACTTGGCACGTATCCTCGCTTCCGGCAAGGACTCGATAACTTCACCCGAGCTGAGCAACACAACGCCTCTTTTACCAGGAGAAGAGTTGGCGCCCATTCCTACCAACAAAGAAATATTTGGTAATATATGACTAACTGAATATCGACTTTACAATTGGAGGGGGCAAAATAGTTAGCAAAATGCGTTCTCAGAATCAATTTCGGTAAAAAAATACACACGCAAAATAGAGATAAGTGGTGGAATGTCAAATCGCAAACTAGTGTGCTTGTTTGGACCAGAGTTTAGACAACCGAATCGTTCTAGAAACAAACAAGAGTTAATGCAATAGACCCGTGCACGGTTCATCGATTGAGCTAGACAAACAACCTCGACTCGGCTCACTGACTGCGACTGACCTTTGCAGGCAAGATTATGCAGCTGCGAAACAAGCACATCCGCGAAATGCAAGAATTCGAGCAGAACCAGAGACTCACGAGGGTACGCATGAACCAAGGCCTCAAGGAGAAGCTCAACGCGAGACGTAACCGACGTAGTCGCATGGAGATGCACAAGCGTCAACTCGAAGCGCTGCAAGAATTGCCAATGAGCTGAGTGAAGTGTACCACCTACCCGTCCCGTGCCTTAACTAACCGTCCGCCGCCCTACTCGTGCTCGGTTCATCTCCCTCTTGTCTTTTGTGACACTTTATCTACCTAGAGAGCAGTATATTGAAAATACAGCTCTCGCCACATAGAGCAGCGGCAGTTATTTTACTTATATATAAATATACTCATAATAAAGATATCATATTGATATTTTTTTATATATTTGCTGTGAACATCAAAATATGCTGAGATTTGTTTTGAATTTTGGTCCAAATAGGACTAGATTCTACTGGTTCATACTGAAAAATTAATATTAAAAAATAATACCGTCAAATATGATAAAAAGATGTAGTAGAAAGAGCTAAAACAGGGAAATATAAGTATGACATAATTGTCAAGAACAAATTATTACTAAAAGGAAGATGGTATGGCTAAAGTGAAGTTAGAAGCGCCGACTTGTGTGCACCGAGTATGAAGTCGAGCTAGAGGGCAGTGCACCTACGGGCATGTTAGGATAGTTGGTGGAATAAAGGTCGTTTAACGGATTGGCCGAAGTGGGCAATATGTTAGAGCTGAGAGCACTTGCTTGGTTCGTGTTGTCAAAGCTGCTGATCCAGGGATCGTCCGTGCTCCACTGCGAGTTGGAACCAACCTGGGTGCTCCAGTTGGTGCTGCTGCCGCGTGGCTCGTTCATCACCGCATACTGACGAGCTGAACTCAATAGATCGCCAGAAGGGTCCTTCTCGCTGTATCGCTCACTGCGTCGGGTATCCTCAAAACGACGCTCGCGAGACTCTCTGCGAAAATCTTTGCGATCGTCGCGGTCATGGTTGTGACTGCCGTGATTATGACTGCTGTTGCTGTGTCTTCGGTCACTGTACGAGTCGCCGCTCGAGTCGAACTTGCTTCGCTTAAAGTTGCTGCTAGAACCGTTACGACTCGAATCACGAGAATCGAATCTTGGTGGAGAAAAGGTTAGGTAAAGGGATAGAATGGATGCAAGGGCAGTACCTCGGCGAGTCATTATAGCCACGCGAACTGCCCTCGTGGCGTGATCTCTCCCGGAACAGCTCAGGTGAACGATCGTTATTTCGCTCGAAGGTTCGCTTTGAAGAGGGAAACTCGGGTCGCTTGCGTTGCTCCTCCACGGCTTGGCGACGTCGAGCCAACTCCTCGCGTTCCTTGGCTATCTTCTCGCGTTCCAAGCGAAGAAGATCCAACTTTTCCCGTTCCAGTCGAATCTTTTCCAGTTCCAGTCGTTCCTTCTCGCGTTCAATCTTAATCCTCTCTTGACGCATACGTTCCAACTCCTGGCGTTGACGATATTCGTTGATGGCAACAAAGCGGTCGCGTCTGATCTCCTCCATCGAGCGTACGTTATGGTTGTAATACGATACCCTCCGAATCGGTGAGCGACCTCTCGAACGCGAACGAGATCGATTACGTCCAGATTTGTCCTTTTCTCGATCCTTGGTGACACGAGACGATTTCTCCTTGTTCATTCGCGACTTCTCCTTGTCCTTCTCGCTTGTGCTCTTCTCCTTCTCGCTACTCGGCTTACTCTTCTCCTTGGTATCTTTCTTAGCGTTGGTGCTAGAACTAGAGTTCTTTTCCTTTACATTATCCTTGTTGCTAGTCTTGGAATCGGTAGAGTTATCTTTCGTCTTTGCAGGTGTCTTTGCCTTTTCCTTTCCAACCGAGTCCTTAGACTCAACCTGCTTGGTTTTCGAAGCCGGAGTTGAAGATTTAGTTTCTTTCGACTTGGCAACTTCAGTTTTCTTAGATTTATCTACTGATTCAGTTGTAGTATCATCACTTTTACTAGCTACAGGAGACTGTTGAACGGCTTTAAATGTCTTCAATGGAGAGTTCTGCAGGAACGTAAAACACAAAAATATATAAAGTATTAAATAACAAACCTTCATAAACAGTCCAACGTGACGAGTGACTCACTTGCGACACAGTAATCAGTTTGTCCTTTAGAGTGGTTTTGTTAAGATTTTTAATGCAATTCTTGAGTTGTTGCTCGTTTTCAACTGTAACTAAGCCAAAGCATTGATTGGGAATCTTCGAAAAGCGAACAATCTTGACATCGATCACGGAGCAATGCTGGAGGAATAACTCTTGCAAGTCGGAAGCCTTGGTTTCGTCAGTGATCCCACTAACATAGATCTTACTGTTATTACTGCCCGAAGAGTTTGATGAGGCTTGGGTAAACGATCCAGAATGAAATTCCATCGCGATTTCAGTGTTTAACTTATAATTACCTTCTTTCCCGTTTTCTTTCTCACTCGATTCCTTACTAACACAACTAACAGTTGATTTGTCCTTGCTATTGGGTCCTTTGCTATTTATCGAAGAGTTGCTATTTGTGCTGTAAAGTGATGAAGTAAACCAACAGTTAAATAGCGTCCAACAAATTCGTAGAGTTGAAATTATCCAGATGTCAACTACAGTGCGTCAATCAGTGAGGAACGATGACAAACCTCTTGTTCTTGGACACTTCCTTCTTTTCGGCCACTTTAGAAGAACTCTTCGCTCGAGGAGTTGCCTTGCCGTTCATATTTTTACTATCAACGCTGCTGGAGCTGTTCTTTCTGGTGCCCTTTTTGTTGCTAGCCGACTCACCATCCGATTTGGCTTGTTTGCCTTTGGACTTTTTGTCCACAGTCTGATTCGTTTTAGTTGGCTCGTCACTCGCTAGTCGTCGAAGAAATGGTTGGTTAGCACATGAACAAACACGGTAGGTCAAGGTAAAAAATCGGTCTTCGTCGATGTCAATCTTCTTTCAAGCAGTCGAAACTTACCACACACGAAACGCTCCAATAGGAATAGTTTTAATAATACAATCCAAATATAACAAACAACTAAATCGTGAAAGTGTGGCAACTAACAATTTCTATTCGATTTATAGAATTTTTAGAAAATATGCCAACTTTGCACGTCATTTTAAGCTTTAACCAAGTTTCCTTTACAACCATTTAACGACGACAAATTATTTCAACTACTCACCCTTTTCCTCTTCCTGGGTCTCATCCTAAGTGGAATTAAAGTGCATGAAAAATTAATATCATGTGTAATGTCTACGAGTCAATAAGCGTATACCTCATCATCTTCTTTCAACTCATCGTCTACCATGTAATCGAGAGAAAGAATGTCCGAAGCTTCAAAACTGCTATCATCCATGTTCGGGTAAAGTAAGTGATCAAAAACAAAGAATGGCGTGAAGATTAATGCCCAACAATGCAAAAGGAAAGGATCAATAGAGAACTGTTCTAGACAGCAAATGTTAGAGAGCGATATAAATCAGTGCACACTGCAGTGCTCACTTCTCCTATTTCTACCCAACCGGGTCTTATTATGGAGTTTTGTTAATACAATAATACATGTTATTTTGTTTAGTTATTAGTTTTACGTTTTCTTTATCTTTATTTACCAAATTGCTCCTTAATTGACAATTTAGTTGAATGTGATAACATGTTTTATTATTATATATAAAAAATAAAAATTAAGCATACTTTTAAATTAAATTGTCAACT
Organism: Rhinocypha anisoptera; assembly: GCA_011762765.2. Classification (NCBI taxonomy): domain Eukaryota; kingdom Metazoa; phylum Arthropoda; class Insecta; order Odonata; family Chlorocyphidae; genus Rhinocypha; species Rhinocypha anisoptera. The sequence goes on along the minus strand of WURS02427522.1, from coordinate 11,146 downwards.
TAAAAAAGAAGAACTTGCATTCTATATATTGATTGCTTGAACTTTGGTAGGATCACGCGTGCCGTTTAAAAAAACACAACAAACCAACTGACGAATGAGAATGAATTCAGAGAATGAATTCAATTAACGCAAATCGATTCGACCTCAAAGCATGTCTTGAGTGGATCGAGTTGGGCCAATATGGCTACATTTGTCTTTACTTTTTGTCCCAATTTCACTGCATATCTAGCGAGATCGTTCTCCTACTCCAGAAATCAAAGCCAGACCTTCGATTTGTGACAGTGATTTCGAGTAGTAGTGGTCCCGAGACGATTGCAACTCGAGGTCGTGATCAAACTAACCCAGATGCTGTCATCTATTTTGGCGCTCATTGTCTTTGTACAACCAGATACTCGGTTAAGTTGCCCACCTTGTTTGTATCCCTGGAAAAAGGTAATAGATAATCAAAAATTATGACTTGGCAAGAATTAATGGAATGGAATTTTGTATTTAAATAGATGTTTCGGAATTGTCTTATATCAGCGATTGCTTACAACCTTTTTCCGAAGTTACCGGAAAGATTTTGATTACTACGGATTTCACCAATTGTTCTCTTTTGGTTTCTAATTTCATCAAAGCTTTACCCTTTGAGAAGAGTGCAAACATTGAAGCAGCTAAACTCGTAAATGTTTTTCCTGAAAATTGGCATTTTTTACCTTCAATTCAACCATTGTTTTGTCGGGATACATCTTCTGAAACCTCTCTCTATCCTTTTAAATTCTCACATAATTTATCCGAGTATGAGCTTGTGGTTTTTATTGGGGAATGCAAAACTTTGGAATTTATAATTAATTGTCGCAAAGTTATTATGATTGATTCCATCAGAAGAATTTGTACTGAATTGGATGGAGCCAAGGAGTTTCGTAAACGTGTTTCCCTTATAGAAAAATTTAAATCTCAAGCTTCAAACTTGATCGGAGTTGTTTTCCTTCATTTTAGTCAACCAATCTTGCCCACTATGAATGAAGCAAAAATATTGTTGAAACGAATAAAGAAATTTGCCTACTTTTTGACTTTAAATCAAACTGATTACGAGCTACGTCTTGGAAATTTTGGCCAATTAGAAGGATTTGTCTTAGTTCTTCCTTGCACCTGCAACTACGATATTGCAACCAGTCTGTCTAAGTATCTCTATCCAGTAATTTTTTGGAAGGAATTGCTTATTGTTTCGGGTCAACAAGTGACTTATGGTGGGATCGAGTGGAACAACGAAGTTAGTCTAGAAGAAAATGAAGAGGAAGAAAAGAGCTCACAAGAGGACAACATGCAACTGGTGCAACGTGATCTTTTCCAAAAGCCTCACACGTGGTATGGCTTAGTAGTCGATCCGGGATCCAATCAGCTAACCGAAGTGAAGCAAGGCCAACAAGGTATTGCCTCGTCTTACATTAACGAACAAGAACTCTTTTGATACCTTATGTTTTAATTTGCTTATTAAATTTTAATACATTGTTATCGATAAGTTATCTTGCCTAATTTTAGACTCAACAAGTTCTTCATTGTTTTTTCAATAGTTTTCTTTTGGGTTTTAGTTTGAAACTTCCTGTAAATCGAGACACTGCATTTAAACTTTTTAATAAAAAAAGTTAGACTCGCTGACCGGCATCGTAGAATTGGGAAATGCATCCTTTGACCCTGTCTTCCTAACCTGATATCTTAGCTCTCGACATGTGCCCAAAAGAGGCGGTGGCTAGTGAAGACAGCTGTCTGAGTTAGCTTAGCGACTAGTAATATATTACTGCTGCTAGCAGTAGACATAGACGGGGGAGGCATGGGTGAGTTGCACTACCCACAGAATATGTTACGTCCACCGCACCTAAGCATCGGTGAGCATCCTAGAGTGAACCCACGGTGAAATTTTCAATCGATCTTTGCCTTGCTCGAATGTCGCACTCTGCTCGAGTTGTATGGAGTAAGACTCGGTGATTGATCGGCAATCGGCATCTGGCGACGTTCATCTCGGTTGACGCAAGGGTGAGCAGTGTGGAGACGCGTCAGTGCGATCACTGATCACTTCTCGAGTGCCACTGCCGCACACTCATTGATTGGCGTGCCTCGCATTTGAGATATCGTGTGGACACACAATTGTCCCCCACAACCCATTCCCATTGACCACCACCCTCTGCAATCTTCTACACATTTACACACAGTGCAGCCCTGCAAGGGTTCAACTACCATCGATCACATCCGTTCGACAAACTGCTCACGCTTTCCTCAACTGCGCCTTCGTCCATTGTCTTCACTGCGTGGCCAATTGACACAAGCTGACATGGCAAAGACATATGATTACTTGTTTAAACTCTTGCTTATCGGCGACTCTGGTGTGGGCAAAACATGCATTCTGTTTCGTTTCTCGGAGGATGCTTTCAATACAACGTTTATCTCTACAATCGGTACTCTTGGTTTAACCGATGTTGGCAAATAATCAATGTTTAATATTATTGCACAATAGGTATTGATTTCAAGATTCGAACCATTGAGTTGGATGGTAAGAAAATTAAGTTGCAAATATGGGATACTGCTGGTCAAGAGCGTTTCCGAACGATCACCACCGCTTACTACCGGGGGGCTATGGGAATCATGCTTGTTTACGACGTGACCAATGAGAAATCCTTTGACAACATCAAGAATTGGATTCGTAATATCGAAGAGCATGCTTCAAGTGATGTAGAAAAGATGATTTTGGGGAACAAGTGCGACATTCAAGACCGACGACAGGTGTCTCGTGAAAGAGGCGAGCAGTTGGCTATTGAGTACAGCATCAAGTTTATGGAGACTAGTGCAAAGTCCAGTGTGAACGTCGAAGAAGCCTTCTTTACGCTTGCGAAAGACATCAAAGCTCGAATGGAGAGAAAATTGGTACTAAGTTTAACTTAACAACTTGTTGTATTAACCATGTTTTATTTACCAGGAGTCTACCAATCAACCTAGAGGAAGTCATCATCTAAGAGCGAACGAGCCTGCCAAAAAGCAATCCAAAATGTGGATCTGCAATTTGCTCTAGATTTCAAACTCCATGTCAACGTTTGTGCCTTTTATTACTTTTCTAAATCTGTTATATTCTTTTCTCAATTATTGGTCAGTTTTTTATTTAAGTTTTTTAAAAAATGTTTTACTACATTGAAGTATATTCAAACACCAATTGAATTACCACAAAACACATTACACAAACACAGACACACACACGAATGATTACTGTTGATGAATGAATAGTATTGTGAGTGAAAGACGCCATTCCATGTCACATGTCGTAACCTATAGGTTCGAAGAGCACAATTCCACTATGGTGACCGCCAAGACCAAAAGGCCCGTCTCAATCGGTGCTCATTCTCTTCTAGGATTCAGACCATTGTTTTCTTTTCTACGTTCTACTGTGGTACTGTTTTATGATCAAAGTTGTTATATTTAATTTTTTTATTAATCAATAAATTGAGTAAGATTTTTATCAAATTCAGCTTCCAAGAATCACGTATTGAAACACAAATTTAAATAACAATTAAATCCATGTGATAGAAAAATGTTTACCTAGTATACACATACTTGTATTAAGAAGGTTAACTGTAAATGTACAAGTCAAACAAGTGAACTCTATTCTACAATATGTAAACTGGAATAGCCCCGAACGGCTTTGGTCCTGGAAATATTTTCTCCATATATATAGAGTTTAAGTCTCGTGTACAGGAGCCAAGTTGCAGACAAGATCGATTCCCTTATAAAGTATATTGCGTAAGAAACCAGGACAACGCTGGTTCTGAATGACGTGGTTTTGAATCGATACGCGTAACCAGTGAAACGCTTGACGATTGTAGGGGTTGCGACGAGAGGTGTAGCGTAATGTCAAAAATTGGTAATACATAAGTGGGGTGAATATACTAGCGAGACCAGCCATGATCGCGAAAATAATTGTCGGCATCAGTGCGATCTCAGTCAGAGCAATTGTATACATTATCTCACGTTGGTATTTTGACAGAACGTTCTGAACTGCATTACGAAATGAGCCTAAAACAAGACCACTCATTTAGAAACAGATTAATTAGAGCCTAAGCAAACACTCACCTGTCATTCCAGCGGAGTTGAGGATACTCAAGATAGCACTGCATGCATGGAGTAAGGAGAAAAGAGTAATTGGTAACAGCACCAGTGTGATCGGAAGATTTGTTATAAAGATTAGTGAAAAGAATAAGTAGTGAGCCGAGTCTTCCAACAGGAGCATTGCAAAGTATTCACGAGTAAAGCGAAATGGAGGAAGTCGTTGATGCAATCGCAGTGCTGATACCGCTGCATTAGCAAGCAAAGCTTTCTGGTACAGGTTTGAAGTAGCAAATGGACTGAATGGTACTAAGTACAATAAAGTAAATATTAGTGTAGCAAGGCGAATGGTCAGCAAAACAGTCTCAATTCGTTTAGTGGTCATGTGCCTAGTGGAATTCATTGAAACCGGTTAGCAAACTCTCCAAGTTTCAATCACATTTGCAAACCTAATCACGGCATTTAGTCCAGTACCAGGTGAAGCTTGAGTTTCATTTGAGTTGGTGTTGCTCGAGTCGGCCATGGTAACAACAATCGGGCAAAAAGATGACTAGTAGTAGTGTGATCACTGATCAGTGTAAAGCTCTCCAAGCAGATCCAGATGAGACAGTCTTAGAGTCTTGATAAACTCGTCAGCACATAAGCAAAATTTTATTGCTATTTCCACAGCACAGCTCGAGCGTTACCGAGGCTACAACCGAGACGCAGCTCATAAAAAGTGTCACGATATCTGTGAAAGCCGCGGAGGAGCCGCATGCGTGTTTTGGTCGGTGGCAAGGCAGGCGCAGAACACAAACTACCGCTTCCTTTCTTTGCTTGCACTACTGCACGTGTGGTCAGTTTTGCCTTGATTCATCGCTCTCAAGATGGTAAATTGATCATTTCTTACGCATCTCTCTTTATAATAACCCTATTTTTTGTGGATCTTTTTAGACGACGGCCGCTTACCGTCCGTTGATTAGCGTGTACAACGAGAAGAACGAGAGCACTGGCACCAGCATTAAGCTGCCAGCTATCTTTCGGGCTCCGATTCGTACCGACATCGTCAACTATGTTCACACTAACATTCGCAAGAATCGTCGCCAACCGTACGGTGTTTCGAGAGAGGCTGGTATGTTTATATTTTGTATATATATATATGCTAGGTTATATTTTTTTCACCAATTATTTTATGATGATAACTATGGTCCGTGTTTATGATATACTGTGATCGAATCTCCATGTGTTTCAATATTTTCTGAGTCTTCATTTGCCATTAAAGAATTAATCAAATTGGTGAAGCTTGCTAATGGTCGGAATGTTTGCAGGTCACCAAACTAGTGCGGAATCCTGGGGCACTGGTCGTGCCGTAGCACGTATTCCTCGTGTGCGTGGTGGTGGCACTCATCGCTCTGGTCAAGGTGCCTTCGGCAACATGTGTCGTGGTGGTCGCATGTTTGGTCCGATTCGTGTCTGGAGACGCTGGCATCGTAAAGTGAATCGCAACCAACGACGATATGCTGTGGTCTCAGCCATTGCTGCATCCGGTGTTCCAGCTATCGTGCAGAGTAAGGGACATGTCATTAACGATGTGCCCGAATTCCCCTTGGTTGTCTCTGACAAGATTCAAGAGTTGACCAAGACTAAGCAGGCGGTTGAGTTTCTCAAGAAGGTCAACGCATGGAAAGACATTGAGCGCGTCTATAAGTCAAAGCATTTCCGTGCTGGTAAGGGCAAGATGCGTAACCGACGTCGCGTTCAGAGATTGGGGCCAGTGGTGGTCTATGGCACCGACAGTGGTCTTACTCGGGCCTTCCGCAACATCCCGGGTGTCGAAATGATGAATGTGGAGAAGCTCAATCTGCTTCGTCTCGCACCTGGTGGACACGTCGGCCGATTTATCATCTGGACCGAGAGCGCTTTCCGCAAGCTTGATGAGATCTACGGCACTTGGAAGGCTGAGTCGAAACAAAAGCGTGACTATACTTTGCCCCAGCCCAAGATGGCTAACACTGATCTGTCGCGTCTGCTTAAGAGCCAAGAAATCCAGAGTGTGTTGCGACCCCGAATGTAAGTTGATGGTTCATATTCGATATTATTTGCCTGCTTGATGACACCACTGGGTTATGAGTTAATGATTACCCTTTTTAAACATATTTATCTGATTGCATGCTTATCTACTAGCAGTTTTAATGTGATATAAAGAAGCTTAAACAAATATCTATGTCTATTTACAGCACTAAGGTGTTGCGTAGTTCAGTGAAGCGCAACCCTCTGAAGAACCCCGTGGTGATGCGCCGATTGAACCCGTATGCGTTGGTGATGAAGAGCCAGGCTCGGGCCAACAACCAGCGTCGCCAAAAAGCCAAGGAATTGATTCGCCGCCACAAGGCAGGAGAGAAGGTCGATGCTAAGATCCTCCAGAAGGCTACCACTCTTCTCGGTGTGAAACTTCGCAAATACAAGGAATACAAGGCCGAGAGAGCCAAAAAGACTTCCGCGTAAAAATGAATTATGAAATTTTTTTTAAATTTGACAAATAAACATGTATCTTACTTGAATGGCTTTTATTTTTTTCTAGAATCCCAAAAGATTTTGGTTATACTTTTTTACGTTATCTAAAACGACAGTTTTGATTTCACTCATCATTTGACTGCTGTCATTAGCTTTAAGTTTTTCGTTGATTCGGAGTATATCGCGCAAGTTGCCTTCTAGTTTGCTAATCTCTTGATAAAACGGGTCTCGATCCATGCCAAGTCGAATTTCTCTGATTTCACTTTTGATATTCTCATTTTTCAGTCGGAGCTCTTCGATTTCTTGTTTCACTTTGTTGCAGTTGTGTTTAGTTTCTTCCAGTTTGGCTTCAATCTGAGATTTAAGACGTGCCACATCCGAGTAGGATTCGGCACTCTCCTGTAGTTTGGATATTTTTGAGGTTAGATTTTCTTTCTCGTTCTCTGCCCGTTGCCTAATTTGCTGATTCTTGTAAAGCTCAATCTCGAGTTTACGCTTCTGTATGATCAACTCATGGGTCATGTCATAGTTTCTATCAATATCAAAATAATTAATATTAGTAAAATACTCTAATCATTTGTTTAACTGATTACCCATTTGCTTCGTCGGTAATTTGTTTCAGTGCATTAGAGTATTTGAGACAACGAGACAGTTTGTTAGTGATATCGTTGATCTCGTTGTTAACCGATTCAATTTTGCTGAGAAATCCTTCCTTTTCTGCATTATATTTGACCAGAAAGTCATCAAATACTTTCTCTTTCTGCCTTAGATCGGCAAACTTCAAAACTTTGTCTCCGTCCTTGTAAAACTCAGCCTCACTCTGTAGATCGACAAGATGTTTGTTGAGTTGAGCAATTTTCAATTCCAGTGAAGTGATAAAATTGTTATCACGCTTGACCTGTGCCAAAAGATGCCCCCTTTCATTCTCCTCGGAACTATCTACATTGACTAGTTCACTCTTTTGTTTTTCCAAGTGGTGAAACTTGGAAATAGCTTGAAGCAGTTCCATTTTGAGTAGATTACCTTCTTTGATTGTCTTGTTTTCGACTTCACTTTTCTTAGACCGCCAGATAGCAATTTCACTCTCTAGTTGATGGCACTCTTTGCTCAGTTCATTGCTCATCGACTGCATCATGTTGAATTCGGACCGTTGACTCTCGGAGAATTTGTTTTTAACAGCGTTGATCTCCTTTTGTATCTCCTGTTGTTCTTCTTCATATTTTTTGTAAGAAACTGCTAGTTCTCTAAGTTTTGAGTAATCGTGTTCTAACTATAAATTCAGAAAAACTACTAATTACTTTCCTATAATTGAGTTTCCACTTACATTAGCGATGAGTGCTTCGTTATCATGTTTGACTTTGTTGGTATCTTCTTTAATGGCGTCTGCTTGATCTCCAATTCTAGCTCGGTCTAGATACTCATTATGTGTCATCAAGTCGAGGGTAAGTTCGTTCAGCTCTTTAGCCAGTGTTTCGGCCTTCTGTCGATAGACGCCGATACGGGCTTCTTCTTTAGACATAATTTCACATTCTCGCAACAAAGCCATCTTTTCTGCATTGATTTCATTGATCTTGGAGCGCAACAAACCAATGAAATAACTCTTATCTTGAACTTGTCGACGCAAGGCGGTTTTGCCTCGACTTGATTTGGGTGCTATCAAACCAGTGTTGGTCATAGCTCGGCCCGAAGTCAAAGGTCGTCCAGATATTGGCCTTGTCATAGCGCTTTTTACAGTCTCCATTTGTAAAATCTCTTTTGCAAATTGGTGCAGACTACTAGTTCTGGTTTGTTTCTGGTGTCCATAGTGACAGCGAGCCAACCAAATGCTAGTGAGCTATTTCAAACCAGAAGGTCCCGTTATATGTGGAAATGCAACGCGGGTTTTGCTAGTACACAAGTTTGTCAACAAACCCGTGTCAATATGTCATGTTTGGGCAAATTTCGATGTTTTAACACTTATATATCAGACTGAAGTTTCCGTCAATTTATTTTTAAAATGTTGTGACACAATACTCGTGAAAAGGGACTAACAATCCTCAGAATGGCGACTGAGGCTAATTTTAGTCCCTTGGCAAGTCCAGCCACTCCATCTCGACGGATGAACAAAAAGTAAATTATTTTTTATTTAAATAGTATATATAACCATATATAATTGATCATTTAACTGTAAAGGGAAAGATTAAAAATGATATCTCAAATTACAATATTGGATGGCACGATGGATGGAAAAATAAATGTGAGCTTAAAGATTGAAGATTGTTCCATAGTGGATGACAACTCGCTGTCGTTGCTTTCAATGCCTGACGGACCATTCATGTCGTCTGAACCAATTAAGCCTTCTTTCCACTCGTTTGTGATAACCGTCCAAAATGGGCAACGTGCCTACGGAGGTAGCTACATCTTTGGTTTGAAGCAAATAGCACGAAATGAAGAGAACGACGAGCATAAAGTGGTGCACATCAGTCGTGCACTGGTGGCACTCACAATTCGGCCCTTGGTCGACCAGTTGCGCAAACTGCTCGAGTGGTGTGTCAACCAAGGTGGCTGCAATCCTCGATGGCTCAGATGTTTAGCCAACATTCGACTGCCCCAGAAGGGCAAATGCATCGTCATTCATTTACCCAATACCAAAAGTAAGCTCGAGTAAGACTTCATTACTTTCTTACCACTTTCTCTTTAGACCTGCTTAAATCTAAGTGCACCGACGATGAGATGTCAACGATCTGTACTTTGGACACCAGTTTGATCAATTGGAATAACGAAGAAAGTAATAATAGTGTGGCAATATTTCGACCCCCAAATGTGTTTCCTTTGTTTGATTACTCCTTGAGACGGTTACTGACTGAAGTGTTAACTATCGACAACTTGCTTTTGGTGTATACTTGTGTTTTAAACGAACTTCAGATATTGATTGTGAGCCACTCCTACTACAACTTGATGCTGATTTCGGAATGTTTGGTTGCTCTGTTGAACCCCTTCAAATGGCAACACGTCTACGTTCCGATTCTGCCCACCAAACTAGGTCTTCACTATCTTGATGCACCAACTCCGTTTATAATGGGCATTAACTCCAGGCATCGGCAAATAGTCAAAACTAGCAAAGTGGCATGCATTGTTGATTGTGATAACAATAAGATTGAGCTCAATGTGGAAAATGCCAACCTTTTGATTCCTTTTTTTATCGATGACCTGCGAAGAGAGATTCAAGAAGTGATCAACTGTGATCCTCGTTTACAGGCAAGCTTACAGCAAAGTGAAGCTTTGAAGCGTGTGTCCGAGCTGGCACACAAGTACAATGTGATATCAGATAGCTTTACATACATGGACGAAGTCAAATTTAACCAAAGTATTCGCATATTGTTCTTCAAAAAACTCAAACGGCACATACTCAACAAGTATCAGCACTTTATTGTTTGTGTTGGAGACAAAAAGGTAAAGATATTAAATAGAGCATTATATGTTCCATTAGTTATCTTCACATTGTTACAGGACCAAGTGAAGTTCGACACTGTTTCTTACTTGTCTGATCAACCAATTGATTTGAGGCCATTTTTGCAAAATTTTGTCGAAACCCAAATGTTTGCTTCCTTCATTGATGAAGCAGGCAAAACTATATCTCGCAAACAAAAAAACTTCTTCAGTGATGGCAACTTGGCTGATTCTGTCTATGGCTTTGATGAGGAGTATGAGGAAATTGATTTAACTTTGTACTCAAATCAAGTGATCGAGGCTCGATTTGAAAATGCTCAAGCAATCAATCTAGTTGAGTTGGAGGATTTTTCTACACAGGCCAATTTATTAGCAGTAACAATGTCGCCAAGCAAGAGACGTATTCAACCCAACATATCACTAAAAACTCAGTCTAAACTGATACCATCCTCTCCATCGAAGCAAGTTCCAAGCGCGTTGACTTCGCAGACGAATTGGAAAGTTGTTGAAACTCTTCTCAAGGAAGTAAAGGTTAGCAGTAGACTGTGGCATGACACTATTCTTTCTTACCAACTTGTGGTTTACAGGTGAAAACAAAACGTATTCTGTTGGCCAAGATGGGTTCGGATGAAACAGGCAACGCGATCAGTTCTTCGTCGGTGTGCATGTTCGAAGAGAACTCGCTCATCTCGGCTCTGTGTGATTTGATCGAGCGAATCTGGTCACATGCTCGAAGTGAGGACGAAGGCAACTCACAGTGGGAGTCGAGCAAGTGTCCTTTCTGGTCACACCTTGTCGCCTTTCACCAGAGCCAACCCAGAAACGAACAGGTGGAAGAGAAGCATCACTCCACCTCCGATCTTCATCCAACATACGATGATCACACTTACAGCTGGATCTCTCTCAAAAAACGAATTGACTGTAAGCTTGACCGTTTTCTAACTAATTTTGATCTTCTTTAATCACATTATTTTGTCTTTAGCATTGTCCCAACTATCTTTAGACCAAAATGGATTCTCAATCTCTGATAATAAGTCTAACGCGATAAATAAACCAATTCCGTCGTCACTTTGGTACGACTTTAAGTAAGTTCATCTGGTAGATTTGAAGGTTAATTTTAAAAAAATAATTCTAACTGACAGCTCTATATGTAAAA